>JAVCKT010025286.1:0-15176 GCA_032273925.1 Rhynchotus rufescens | reverse complement strand
TTCCTAATAAAAGCTGAGAGGCAGCACGATGTATTAATTGAAATGTCTTCTGGCTGCATTAAATCTAACATTCCCTTAAGGGACGTTCCCTTAAGTCTCCTTAAGGGACCTAAAATGGAAGCGCATTAAAAGTTTGTTCATCCCGCAGAAATCTCTTTGCATCTTTGCTGAGCTTCCCACTCAGCATCTCACTGTTACTCCTCGTTTTTTGGCACAGCTCCTTACCCAGCCATGATGTGGGGCATTGCTTGCTCATTGAACGCCTCCATGCACTGGTGCTCTGTAGAGTGCTCCAGAAACACCTTGAAGGCCTCCACGTACTCCTCAGATGTGAGACTTCTCATGGGAGGCACCACGTACAGCTCTTGAGAAATAAGAATTGTGCATTAGCACCTACAAGGCAAATGCAGAATCCAGTCCCTTATAGGAAACCATTGCCAGAGGATGAATGTCCCCAGAGCCACAGTAAACAGCCCACAGTCTCTACACACCTCATGGTTGGGAAATTGCTCTCAGGTGCACTTTGACATCAACACAATTGTTGATGCCATATTTTCTACAAGTCTCACTGTAGAAAGTTGCCCTGAATTTCCTGAAGCTGCCAAGCTGAAGGCACTTGGGTTGCAGAAAGGGCAAGGTGGAACTAAAGCAGTTCAGCTGAAAGGGGAATCTCCGTCGGGAAAAAGTACCCATGCCAAGACTCCCTTCCTCCAGCTGCAGTCTTGGCTCAGCTGCGGAATCTCTTGGCCTCTGCAAATGAGCAGACAGGCCATTTCATGGCAGACGGAGTTGAAACAGTTGCCAAAAGATCCTGGAATGGCCTGGCATGCTTCTCTTGCAGGACAGCAGAGCTGATCCAACAGCAGGCAGGCGCTGCAAGGAGCAGGCTTGTGCTTGAAGGACAGCACTTGGCACCACATCTTCACTCTCTTTTTTATCTTATTAGGACTTGCCTATTGGACATCTGCATTTAACATGTTACATCTATTAGGAAAAGCTTGTATTAGGCCTCAGAGAAGAAAAGGATGTCTCACACAGGGTTGTGTAATCTTAAAACGGTCATCCAAGGTCTTTCCTAAACCACATGTCGTAAGTAACTGTGTGGCTGGTAATGTGAATGGAGGTTCTCCAGCCAGCTATTTCAACCCTCAGTGTCCTCACAGCAGGCTGAAGTAGTCTTTACTTCTGTGGATATGGTAAATATTTCAAAATCTCTCCTCAACACATTGAAAATATACCCTAAAATAAACCTGAACGCACCTGGACTGCAGTCAAGGTAGATTTTTTTTAAGAAAAACAACCTTTAATTCTAACAAAACTAAGACATATTTGGTGGGTGGGTGGTGGGTTTTTTGTTTGTTTGTTTTTTTCTCCCCAATACCTGAATCATGTGGAGTTGTCAGAATCTCTGCTTCAACGTTCATGCTGTAGAACCTCTTCCTGGAAGGGAAGAATCACATTTCAGTTATTTGAGGGTTTGTTGAAGCTGCATTGAGAATGCAGAATAAAACAAAGATATCCCTCATTTGATAATCAAAATTATTTGTGTTCTTCTATTATCACAGAAAAAAATCAAAACTTCTTAGTCAGAACTGCTTGTCCACGAACAGCAACATGGGACTTGCCATTGCTCAGGTAATTGTTGGTGCATCATGGAAGATGATAAAATCCATAGGACTGAAAGGGCAAGAGGTGAACATGTCATTTGCCCATGAATGAAATGATTTTGAGTTTTTTATTCCTTTTTTTGGGCCAAGGAAAAATTTCTGACATAAGCAAGAATAGAGACCAGAGATGTAAAGGAAAAATGTCTTGTCATCATACAGTTTTAAGATATATATATCACGACTGAGATGCACACAACATATCGTAAGAGGCAGCAGAGAAGTGACCGCAGGTAGTGCATTGCTTGGGTTAGGGGTGGCAGGGAAAGCCTAAGGTGTCCCAGAAGCACTTGGAGAAGCTGGGGTGCTGCCTGAAGACTGCACCAACCAGTGACATCCAAAATCCTTGATCAAATCACATTGGAAGAGCTTCTCCAACTCTCAAGGGGTCAGAGAGTGTAATTCTTCCAGTCTAAACTCAAATATCTTGGCAAAATTCCACATTTCAGCAGCACTAAGCCTGAACACAGGCTCTCCCTACAAGCCCTGATTTGGCTGCAGACCAGACCTTCAAATTTCCACTGAACCCTTCAATCTCTTCCTCACCTGACTCTCAAAACAGAGGACTATTCTATGCTCTGAGATGGACACACCAAGCAAGATGCTTTTCAGAAGAAACCTGGCACTTGGATGCTGTGGGGTAGCACCGCTTTCCTCCCACGGAAAGCAGGGAGCCTGAGGGATACAGGCTCCACTTCTGACCAGTCAAATGTCTCCAGCCATCCCAGGAGAAGTGCCAGGCAGCTTGGACAGCCTGTACACTATGAGCATGAAGGATGCCAAGTTACCTTTTCCAGCAAAGACTCATGGCATTTTTCCCTGGCCAGGGCTCTAAAATCAATGCTGCTCTCTAGGAAGGTGGATGGGCTTCCTCATCACTGGGAACCAAAAACCCACCCAAAAACCTGCTCCTGGGTCTGTAGACCAGATGAAGACCATCTGTTGGGCTGGTCTTGCTCCTCCAGGACCTCCAACCCCAGAACTGAACCTGTGGCCACCTTGCTCTCCCTGAGGTTGGATGGCAGGTGCAAATTCACTCCTGGTCCTTGTTAGAGGCTGGTGACATCCTGAGGAAGGAGGCTCAATGTTCTCTGCTGAGATGCGAGGCCCGTCGTGACCGGCACGTGGGGAAGCGCTGCCCAAGGCTGCTCCATGATCATGCTGAGGCCGGCTCCATGCTGGAGCTCAGGGCTCCCTTGTGGCCTCCCCGGCGCTCGGCACTGCTCAGCCTCAGCTTAAGTTTGCGGGCCCAGCTGTTCCCCTACGGTACGTCAGCTTTTGAACCTCCCGAGCCGGATAAGGGGTTTATCAGTGCCTGTCGAGGCAGCCCAGGTTACCTGAGCGATGGGGAGAAACCCGAGCCAGGACGCAGAAGGGAAGCAGTGAAAAAATAAATACAAAGCACCAATTAAAAAAAAAAAAAAAAAAAAGCACAATTTCCCCTTTGCGAGGCCAGCCATGCCAGCTGCTTCACCGGGCGAGCGACCTCACGTCCCAGCAGATTTGGCTTTCGGACCAGTTCAAACCGTCCCCACCCTCAGGCAGGTCGCAGGGGCAGCAAAGCGAAAGCGCCGAGCCGCTGATCCCAACCCGAAGGTTCGAATCCATGAGGAGAAGAGGGCTCCTTGGCGAGCTGTGGGCAGATGCCCGAGCTCCAGGCTCCTGCTGGCAGCGCCGGTGTCGGCGGCCGAGCCCGGCTCAGCCCGCGCCGCTGCCACTCCGCGCGCCCGCCGCGGCGGCCGTACCTGGGCGGCGGTGCCGGCGGCGCTGCCTCCTCCGTCGCGGCGCCCTTCGCCAGTGCGTTAGCCGGCGCGGCGAGGGCCGGGCCCCCCCGGCAGCGCCCGCGGAGCCCCATGATCCCGCCACAATGGCGCTTGTTCTGCCCGCCACAGGGAACAAGGGCGCATTGTGCGCCGGGCCGCGGCAGCCTCAGCCTGCGGCGGAGGCCAAATCTGCGCTGAGCCGGCGCAGGCCGCCGCTGCACAAGTAGGTCGCCGGCTCCTCGCCCTGCTCACAGGCACCTTTCCCTAAGGGCTTAAGGACTGCTGCTCTCCGGGGCAAAGCCTGCCCAGGATAACCCTCAGTTCCTCTCCTAAAGGAAATACTTGGTGCAAAAAATGTCATTCTGCAAGAGGGGGGCTCCAGGAATCGGGCACATTACCATTCATTTTCCCCATGGCTAGAGACAGGAATAGTTCTCATGAAGAAACAAATTCTGCCCCTCATTAATCCTATTAAAGACCTAGCAGGTCCCGCCTGACCCCTGATCTTGGTGTTTACTTGACGTAAAGCTGTCCTCGGTAGGAGGTTATATCACGTTCCCAAGCACAGGGCCGCCCCAAGTCCAGCCACATTGTCCGCAGTCAAGGCTCCGAGCAGTCGGAAAGGAGAGAACATCAGTAAAAAACAGTTCAGACACCCAGACAGGAGCCAGCAAAGATTATTCCAAGCTAGATTAAAATTCCTTCATAAATTGGTCACATGTTTCTTTCCCATTTTTCCCAGCCCACTGAAAGGTGGAGCAGAAAGCACTGGGAGAGGGCAGGCGCTGGGTATATTTTGCTAAATCTGAGCTGGCTTTTACACCAGTTGCACACTAGATGGTGGTGCAAGAAAGCTTTTTTTTTGCTTTTCTGCTCTCGCTCTGTGAAATTAGAAGTTGTCCCAGGATCCAGGTGAAAAAATCTCTCCT
The DNA here is from genome assembly GCA_032273925.1 of Rhynchotus rufescens. Classification (NCBI taxonomy): domain Eukaryota; kingdom Metazoa; phylum Chordata; class Aves; order Tinamiformes; family Tinamidae; genus Rhynchotus; species Rhynchotus rufescens. Next base: position 10,820 of record JAVCKT010025286.1, on the reverse strand, counting down.
AGGCTATTCTTAAAAGTTAATTCCTGGCTTTTGGCAAACCCTGGGATAGCCAGCACTTGCCCCAGGGATCAAAATGTAGAAGGGCCTTTGAAAGAGATACAGAAATAGGCTCATTTCAAGGCAATTGCATGAGACCTCTCCAGGACTGGTGGGAGAAGCAAGGAGGGATCACAGTGGCATCTCAGGAAGGGCAGTTAATGCTGGAAAGGAATAGCTGGTACCTCTGAGATGCCTGGGAAATGAAGGCTTTGATAAATAGCCTGAAAGACAAATCCCCTACAGCATAAAGGTAAATCCAGAAAACTTGGAGAACCATTCAATACTTAGGGGTTGGAGCATCTGTCTTAAGCTGTAAGCTTAAAGCGCTGAGCTAATGTCATCAGTACATAGCAATTTGTGTCCTAGGAGCCAAGCAGGGGATGACTGCTGAGCATTTTAAATTGCACCTCCAAGAATCTCTAGAAATTGATTATTAGATTTCATTAAAGATAAAGAGAAATGCAGGGGTATGTAGATATAAATATATGTATCTATATAGTTACTTTTTTTTTTTTCTGAGTAAGATGGTGGAAAAATAAACTAGCACTGAGATAGCAACAGATTCTGCTTTTCCCCACGATCTTTTGAATGTTGGATGCTCCTTGAGATGTACAGGTCATCCCTATCCCAGATGCCCACAGTCTCTGGAGCGGGTCCTGTGGGTCTCTCTGGATGATTTTGCTTCTGTTTTTTCTCTCTGCTGCTTAACAGTCTCCTCATGGTGACAACGAAACATTTTCCAGGAAACCGTTTGAGCTTTATGGATTAGCCTCGGCAGGCACTTGCAGGCGTCCATAAAGCAGGCCGAGACGCTCCCGGGCGTGTTGCTAACCTGATGGAAGAATTGATCAAAACTGAGAGAGTTACAGGGCCCCGAGTCCCTTTACAGCCTGCCTCTGCGCCACTCGTATGGCACCAGCGGAGCCAAGTCCAGCAAAACGCTTGCTTGGAGCAGGGAAAAATAAATTAAAACCTCTAATTCCACGGACAGGTTTTCCTAGGAAAGTATCCCAAAGCTATGCCCCAAAACTTGGGCTGGTTTTATCCGCACACCAAATGCCACATTGAATTTTCACCCTTTTTCTTTCTTCTCCTGGTTAAATCATGACTTTGTGAAGGAGCTTTCCCAAAGCAGTGACAACATGTTTGTCCTCACTTCTACTGGCTCTAGAGAGGGAATTAAAATTCAGGACCCACCACTAACACTTTAATTATTCAGTGTTATCAAGTTGTCATCGGGCCTATAATTATTTTCCAGTTTATAGGTAATATCGCGCACTCTGAGGGCTTAGATGATGGTAGGACAGCCCTGCAGCTGCAGCGGGCAGTGCCAGTGTCCCCCCGACACCGTGTGCTGGAGGTGACACCGCTAACGAAACCCACTCGTCCCCTGGCCATGAGACATCACTGAGACAGGGTCGCCTGCGGTTGGCGTGCAATATAATTCTGATCCTTTGGTACCAATAAAAACTTAATAATAGATTCAAAGTGCGCAGACAGGATAGAGAGATAGCAATAAAACCTAAATAATATACCTAAAATGAGCAGAGGCGAGAGAGCAGGGCTTGGGGCATTGCACCTGCAGCAAGGTTGGGGTAAGGAGGTGAAGGTAAAAGGCCTCACGGGACTCAGCCTTTCAGACCACAGCACCGTGCAGTTAAGGCTATTTATCTCTATCATACGTGTACTGATGTTATCTGTAGTGTTCTGCAGACAAGGACCAAAGCGGTTCCTGCTCGGGTGGGCGGATTTGCAAAGCTTTGGGCTCGTCAGTGCCTGAAGCTGCACCCAGGGCAGCAGCATCGTCCTCCCACCGCGCAGCAAACAGCCACGTACTGGTGCCTGCCTTTGACTCGGATCAGTGTCCAGGGCAGCAGGAAGGGATTTGGGCTGCTCTTTAATTAGGAGGAGTGCAATGGCAAGGAGCTGAAATCCCTCGAGGGCATGAGTCGCTTTGCTGCTGATTTGAAGGACACCAGGGTTGGTCCCAGTGAGTCTGGACCACCCGTTGCAATTAAAACTGCTGCCATTTTCTGTAATTTCTGCATTTCTGGCATTGAGGGTGGGCAGCGGGAAAGCAGAGAACATCTATAAACTGCAAGGTGGTGGCAATGCTGCGTATTCATTTCTTTAATTAGCATTTCCAAAACTCCTCAGCATCTCCACAAGGTCCTTCAGGAAGAGGAGCAGCAGCAGTAAAGACTGAATGAGCCAGCAAGGATATTGCAAAGGGCAGAGCCAGGGAAGCAGAAGGCACATGTTTCCAATGGAGATCCACAGGGAAACCCACGCTGATGGCAGGGCAAGGAAAAGTGTTCCTCAGGGTCAGATAATCAACACAGCAAAGGAAGTGGGAAAGCAAAGAGACGTAGTTATTGATATTACCCACTGATGTGCAGTGAGGTCCCACCGGGTCTCCAGGAGGCTCTTGAAAGCCACATTTTTACCATAAAATCATCCCAGAGCTGCAGACAGTAATGAGCTACCAGGCAAAGTCATTGGGAGATATGGCCCAGGACCTTGGAGCATGCAAAGGTCAGGGTCCTTGCATCTCCACGAAAACCTTGGAACTTTTAGCTTTTATATTAGCTGAGAACATGTATTGGTTAAACTAAGGGCCAGCAGATTCATGCTGTCTGCCTCATGCCATTTTAGAGCTATTTCTGACTATGCCAGCAGCAATTAATCTAGTCATCCATCTCATATTCGTGGGTATCATCCAGATAGAGACATTTTTCTATTATCTGACAAACAAGCATTCTGTACATGAAAAAGTAATTGTCATACAGTAGGTATAAGGTAATACACCTGCTGGGTAAAGACTCCCTGCATCTGCATCGTGCCCTCCTTGCACTGCCTTTTACAGCAGTAGCAGGTAGTAGATGGCACCAAAACAAATGCAACATGAATTGAGGGAACCCAACCAATAAACAATAAATATCTATAGTAAAAAAGGAATAATAAAAGAGGCTGCCTCTATGCAAACCCCAACATAGACTCTGCTACCAACAACGGCACAACGAGGCCGCTGCGGGCAGTGCTGTCCCCTTGAAGGGCAGCCCCATCTCCAGCTACCTAATGACCCACGTCACCACTTGCAACAGACACGGGAAAAAATGCCGAGTTCAGCAAAGGAAGCGCAGGTGAAACAAGGAAACAAGCTGGCGAGGTGAGCACCCAAATTCACCTAGTGAGCCAGTGGCTGCAAGAAGAGCCCGTTGCAGGAACCGTGTGTCCGTGGTGGGACCGCTCCGACGTTCCGGCCTCCTCCGTGTCCAAACGCACCGAGCAGAGCCGCCGGGGTCGCAGCGTCCCGCTGCATTTCCATTCCAGCACCTATTGAATATTCATCACGTTATGGAGGGACATTTTTACGTTGGGGAAAACACGAGTGCTCTTGCAAAATGACTCAAGGGCAATAAAGCATAAATTGTCTTTAGACCCGTAAAAAGGGCTCTGAAGTCACAAACAAGGCATAAAATAACGTGGAGCTAGAAAGTGCTTTTTCCTTATTAGGTTTATCAAAGTAAAACTAGCCTGGCAAGCCTGTTCTATCAAGCAAATGGATGTGGAAGAAAAAGGAATGGAAATTCTGATTCATATTCATTGTTTCAGTGTCAGCGAGGGAAGAAAAAAGCTTCACTTTAAATTCTTTACTTTGGAAAGCTGATCTGAAGTTTTACAGACAAAGTAATCAAAGCTGATAAAGAAGCAAAAGGAAATCAAAGGTAATTAATAGAAACAAAGAAAGCAAGAGAAGAGGTCAAAGTGTCTAATATTAAAAAAAAACAGAAGAAAAGCGAGGACATGCTTGACTGCATGAAGAACAGCCTTAGGCACGGTCAGAATTTTAATAGGGAGATTTTCTTTTTTTCCTAGACTCCGAGCATTGGCCCAGCTATCGCTGTGTGCATCTCGGTCCCACTGCTAACACCCACAGGAGCCACCTTGTCCCCACTGGTGTCATCGGCCACGGAGTCTGTCTTAATAGGAGATACAGATTTTTTTCCCTCTACTTTAGGTGTTACCAGTCCTACCTGCAGCTCCACAGAAGCGACACCAAGAGCAGAGCTGGTGCTGAGCCTCCCGCTTTGCTCAGCAGAAATCAACAGAAGAAGACAACCTGCATGTGCCACCAAGCTGGGAGATGTGACTGCCCATGTGGCTGGGCACATGCGTATTTAGCATCCTTGACAACTTGAAAATTGAAGATATTCTACTTCGTGAGGCCACAAAAGCTTCATGTGACCACAGGAGATCTGCAGCTTTCTGGGTTTCAAAGTTCCTCCTGGTTGTCAAAGGTCTAGAAATCAGATGGAGAGTAAAAGCTCAACCATTAAAGGAAAAATATTACAGTTTTTATTATATGGGAGACTCACCCCTAGTGATTTGTGGGCAGGGGTGCCAGTTCATCAAGTCTTTTAATTTCTGCAAAATTAAATCATGAGGCTGTGAAACGGGAACTGCAAAAGGAATCTATCAGTCTCACCTTTGAGAGGGTCGATTCGTAGCTAGACAGCATTCTTCCAATATATTAAAAATACTCTTCAACTTCACAAAACTGAAAGTTTTTTTTTTTTTTTTTTTTTCCCCCAAAAAGATCTTTTTGGTACATACACAAACACAATGTGCAGAACTGAGCTAACACAAAGCTGGCTGCAATGGAGAAGGAAAGTCCCTTTGCCCTGCTGGCACTTCTGCAAAAAGCTCCCTGAAGCCTGGTCATGAAGGGCTTTCCACAGGAACCAGCCTGCAAAAACCTACTGCCTTCAGCCTCCAAATCATTGCTCGGGGCTCCACTTCATCTGCTTCCTGTTGAAGATTCTTACTGTGATTACATTTGAGGAGTTTTTGTCCAAATGTCACCCTGGCATCACACATCTCCAATATTCATAACATGCAGGTGAACTTTCATAAAGCAGAAGAGAATATTAACATTCTTCTTTGATTATCAGAGGAAATTGCATCTGATTGTCCATTCTATTCAAACATCTCTTCACAGATGGGACGAATCCCATGAACGGATTTAACCCACGTCTCTGTCTAGAGTCCGTTCTACACACTCTGGTAACAAAGCATGTAATAAAAGCAAATGAGCATAATTACCAGGGAGTGCAAATATGGGGGTTTGGGATTCTTCTCAGAGACATTTCATATGTGACTGATGAACGTTGTTTACATTTTAAAACAAGAACAAACTACATTAGATTGGAAGATAAAAGGGTGCATATTAAGCGTTCACTCAGGAAGCATCCTGCAGCTATGATTACTGTTATAACTAACCATTCAAATCCATTCTTTCCTCCCCATATGTAAATGTAATCAGACTACAAAGTGCAGCCAAATAATAAATCAGTTCGAGGGACAGGGCAGTCCTGTGCTATTAGACTTTGTAGTGAGATTTTTCTTTCCTTCACCCCTGCAAGGAAGGAACAAGCAAAGGCTACATGCAATTCCATTTATTTAATAATAGTTTGGGTGAATTTCTCCTGTTTATTGCATGAAGGTCCGTGACCTGATGCTTTAAGACACGGTGCATGTGTTTTGCCCCTCTGTATAAGCAGGAGAGCCCCTGGGTGACACGAGTGCATGAGTGGATCTCAGGAGGATGTGAGGTACCACAAACCTGCATCCCCATCACGCACACCAAGCATCTGGAAAAAACAATTCCTTCAAGAAACCAGCTAAGCCAGGATTAAAAGAAGTGTTTAACCCTTTCTTTTCTTCCCAAGATAGTATTTTTTTTAAATGAAACTGGCCAGGAACGCAGATACACTTGAGCGAAGAGAATTATACAACCAGGATATTCTTACAGAGAGGAGCACAAGCTAACTCACGGGTCTTGACCTACCTTGTTCTGCAAGAAGTCTTACAGCAGGCCCTTACCAGGGCAACGAAAACTGCTTCCTTCCTCTGGAGTAAAAGCTCTTGGTGACGCTCCTCAGCTAAGCCTGGAGGCAGGGAGAGGAGCATGGATGGCTCCCACCCTGCCAGCCTCAGACTCTCCATGATTTTGGGTCATCCTGGAGAAACAGAGTTTGATGGCACACACCTCCTATGAAAGCCTAGCTGTTCCACGCGTTTAGTCTCAATCATATGCATAGATGTGGTGCCTGTGCATGCAGAAGTCCTATTTCTGAGCACAATTTAAACAACTGCATGAATTATGTAGGCACATAACACTTCAGCACTTCCCGGTGATTTGTTTTCTGGCATCTTACTGCAGTTGATGCTATTCTGCTTTACTGAGAGAAGCCCACAGAAGGAAGATCTCAAAGGCTTTCAGAAAAAGTTGCGTCTTTCACAGCTCTAATACAGAGGCTGGAAACATCTGGCAGTGGGCAGTGAAATCAGCAAGTGCTGAAACTAGAAGTATGACACAGTAAGTGCACACCCCTGTATTGATGGTTATTAACTACCAAAACATTGCCAGGACATTTGGCAACCTCTTCACCACTAGATTCTGTTAATCACAATCAGGCTACTATTTGAAAGGCACTACCTGCTTAGGAGTAGAGGAATTACCTTGCTGAATCAGACCCAGATCTCCTTCCTAGCTGCAGCACCAGATCCTTTGGCACAAAGTTTAGGAAACACCGAGTAGGCAAGATTTGAGATTAATCCTTCTTTCATGTCACGACTCGTTCTGGACTCTAAAATGCAAGAGTCGACTCTATGCTTTAACAAAATGCTTTAAGGGCTGGGCATCCTTTTCAGCACATTTATCCAGGGCTCTTACAAGCAGCAATAATCTCGGTACCTGTCTAAATATCCAATTCCTTTTTCTGAATTATGTTACATTCTCAGCCTCATTGATCCTGCAGGACCACAAGCTCCTCAGCTCAATTTCACAGTTTAATTCAATCCCCAGTTATTGAATACCTGCAATTACATTGTGAAATTTTCATGAACAACCATTTCTAGCTCTAAATTATGAAGCTTTGCAGTACTGTGTTGCATATTAACATTCTCATATAAATTATTATCTATCCCACGTCATGTAAAACATAGTGTATATTACACATACAAAGGTGCTACACATATATATGAAACTATTCATTATTATCAGCAACAATTGTGCCCTGCAGAAATGGACCGTTTTGGTGGGCAGTGACTTGAGCCACGTCCCTTCAGCAACCATCAGGTCTTCATTTGAGATCTATCTCCTGCAGCATCCCGGGGCTATCCCTGCTCTCAGGATGGAGCAGCATTTCAAACTGCTCCAATGTACACTGCTCCTCCAGGACTGAAAACAAGGCCCTTCCACTGCAGCAACCTTGTATAAATCGGGACACTTCAGTGGTTCTCCAAGCCGAAGAAGGTTTCTAGCTCTTGAGTGGCCCATGGAAGAGGAAAGCATCATTTGGACTTTAAGCTACATTGATATCGAGGGCAATAACCACACATTGCAGCTCCCTTTTTTTGTTATCACTTCACCTACTTGCCTACGCTTCTTTGAACAGCTTACAGTGAAGTTTATTTCTTTGTTACTCTCTGTATTCTCCTCACATCCTAGCCCACAGCGAAATATATATATATATATATATATATATATATATTAAGATCTGGCACTATTCTTCTTAATAACAGTGGGCTGTTATTCCTCTTGTACCTCTCAGCCTATAGATACTAATCAGAAGTTCAGCCCAGGGGAAAAAAAATACTTAGACCACCAACACTACTGAACACACTTGATCCTGCCTGGTACCCCATCAGCAGCTCGTGGTCTGTGTTTTCCCTCCCAGTTTTCTGCTCTGCCTCGGGATGAGCTGTGGCCGGCCCAGGAGGACCCGATGGGCTCTTACAGCACCAGCCTTTTGCCCTGAAACACAAAAATAAGACCAGACACTCTCCAGTTCTGCAATTATTTTCCAACCTTCTACCGCTCTCTCATATTTCTTTTACTACTCTCTACAGCAGAGACTCTTCCAAGCTGCTTGAGAACAGGGTTCAATTTCAGACGCAGTAAAACACTAATAATGCTGTTTGCACACATTTAATTCAACATACCAGAAGCAATACTCTCACTCTCCGTAGCATTTTATTTGTTTATAAATACAAGCCAATACCACAAGATGGCACTTTCTTACTTGCAACATGTACTATTATAAACACTTATCCTCTTCAAATGTTCCCAGATGTTTACAATATGTAGCTTTTCAGCAGTTTTGAAACACTTAGAAAAGCAAGACCTTCTACAAACAGTATCTGTGTTAGATGCATATTAAATGAGGTCAGGTAATTAAATTTGAAAAAAGAATTTATAAATATTTCAGATAAGAAAATTTAAATACAAAAGCAGAGTTTGTATTAATTAAACTGAATAACAATTTAAACTGGCCATAATGTATCTACATGGTTTAATTTAATTTAAAATACTTTTCAAACAATCAAGTTCTCTAGCCACCCATCAAAACACCTATGTACTCGACTCTTTAAAAAATATTTTCAGTTAAGAAACCACGTACACCTTTTCATACCAATCCTTATTCTGTTCTATAGGTGGAAATGAAACAAAAATCATATTCCAGACTAGAAAACAGGATAAGAAGCAATAAACTTTAAAAAAACAGATAACTTCAGACACTTCAACTCATTCTTCTTGGTGGTCCTCCAAATGCATGATCCAGTTTTAAAGTCTTTTGAACGAAATGTAAACACTAGAAAACTCATTGTTGAAACGTGAAGAATAAAGAGCCCTGCACTAATATAGTGCATAATGATGCTGTGTCAAACTTGTCATTTACAGTGAATGTCACATTTTCCTCAGGATTGTCATGCCTTTTTTATTTATTTTTAGTAATGTCTTCTGATGTCTGTAGATTTTTATTTTTTATTCCCATTGCTCAACAGGAGGAGATGTGTCTTCCAGTCCCTTCAGAAAAGTTTCACAGAATCCAAGTCTTTGACTCTTTCTTTTTCTTTTTTTTTTTTTCTCTCCAATAAAGAGGTGGCAAAAGTCTAAGTTTGCAATCTTGCTGTTCTGCTGTTCTGCCCAGCATATTACACATCAGGAGATTCCTCAAAAAACTGAGAAGTCTGCGACTTACAAAAAAAGAAAGCAGTTAAGGCAGTGGATGTCTACGTTTGGGCTTCTTCTTTCCTGTTACATGTCAACGTCGCCGTCGTAGGCCAAGGTGAGAGGCTTCTGTTGTGGAGGAGGGCTTTGATTCTGTTTTGTTTTTTTGCTACAAGGAAAATAAAAGCATTGCAGGACGTGAGAAAAAATGCAAACTGCAGTAGTGTAAAAACCTTAAAATTTAACAAATAAAAAGATCACACATCTCTGTGCTAGCTATATTGTTTTCCAGTTAGGTGACACTGCAGGAGAGTGGTCCCTTGGGAGCACGGAGCTCTGCCTGTGCTGCACCCGCAGGACGGGGTGGGCAGCAGAACCTGACAGGGCACTGCGTGGGAAATAAAACCTTTCCCTTATATGAGGTGATAACATCATCAGATGCCTCCTACTTCTTATGTCGGGAGGAAACAGAGTTTCCTCAGCTGTTTTTTTTTTTTACTCCATTCACATTTCCTATACCTCCATCGCATTCCCTTGGCAAGCAGCATTTTCCAGAGGAATGAAGGTATTTTACCTAGTCCTTCCCTGAACAGAAGTCAGCATCCAGATCCAATCAGCCTTCTTGTCCTCATACGTTTTCAGTTTTACTTACCTTTATGTGAAGGGAGTACAATAAAACCCCCTTCTAATCCCAGCGTAAGTATAAATAAACCTAAGTGCCTTTTGATAACCAAAAAATGCTTTCCATAAATAGACACATAGTCTATGCAGTCAGAGTACTTCTTCAAGGTCATATCAGCATTTACAGTTCTGAGAGTTTTAAGTTATTATGAGGCAGGGGCCAAAAGCTGGTAGTTAAATATCCAAGTTCAATTCTTTCTTAAGACCTCAAAGATTAAATCTCTGTAACGGAGGGCTTTCAATGTGATGTATCTCAGATTATTTAGATAAAAGCAAACAAACAAACAAATAAAAAGGGACAAAATACACACAGAACTTACCACATAAGATAGGATGTAAAAATCATGAAAATGATGATGACGAACCCACCAGCGGATACTCCATATACCCACATCTTCAGCCTACCATCTATTGGAAGATGAGGAAAAAACACAGAGAGAGAAGGAAAATGCATGAGGTTTTATGTTAACACACACAAATTCTTCAGGGGATAAATAGAGAGACAAAACATACAAACAAAACTGGTATTACTGTTAACAGGGAGCACAGCAAGGACTGCCTGGGAACAATCCCCAGAGGAGCCTCTTGATGGACAACATTCTCCCGCAATCTTTCTCAAGAGAGAATTTTAACTTTGGTGGCGATTCAGGCTTTGCTGATGAAACCCAGAGGGTGCCCTTGAGGTCAGTGCCCACCAGCAGCAGCGGCCCCTCCGGCGGCGTTCCCGCAGCGCGTTCCCGGGAGCCGGACACGGGACAAGCACCAGGCCCCAGCGCGTGGGACACGTGGACAGGCTGCCAACAACCCCTGTGGAAACGCTGCTGCACCCACAAGAGCAGCCTATGGAAAAACAGGCTGCAAGGGATGGGACTGTCCTCTGCAAGTCCTCCAGGCTCGCCAGGGGTAAATACCAGAGCGAACAGGCTACTCAGAGCTGAAAAAAATTGCTTGGGCAAGAACAAATGGGCATAAATTCAGCTTAGAATAAAAGCAGGAATGGGGTTGGTAAAACTTAGAGGGATAAAGTTGTGCAACAGCTTTCTAGCTGGACTGTGGGAGCAGGGACACTATCCAACACACG
>JAVCKT010025284.1:0-11685 GCA_032273925.1 Rhynchotus rufescens | reverse complement strand
CCGCCGCTCGTCTCTATGGTGCCGCGCGCCGCTCCCCCCGCCCGCCGCTCGTCTCTATGGTGCCAGCGCCGCCCCCTGGCGGCCGGCGGGGGCGCAGCCTCGCGGGGCGGCCCCGCCCGCCGCTGCACAGAACACACGCAATAAGTAAAATCTACAAATACATAAAATATACCAATACGTGCGCCTGTCAGCTCCTTGTGCACAGAGCAGGGAACAGCCTGCAAGCCCGTGCACAGCTGCAGAGCGAGGCGCCAGCAGCACCGGAGCCAGACAGGGTTTTTTTTGCAGCCCCTCAAGCTGCAGCTTGTTTTGCTCCTGCGGGCCCATAAAGACGTGGGAAAAATAAAAAAAATATCAAGGTTTATCAGGAGCGCGGGGGCCGCGGCCTGGCCCCGAGGCCACCGAGCCTTGCAGAAGGAGGTTTATTAAAGTGCTGACTTGAACTCGGCGCCAGCCCCTTATCGCTGCTGCTCTGACCTTGGGCTGGACGGCGGTGCCAGGGCCCGGCCCGGGCGCCCTGGGCCTGGGAACGGGCGCCGGGGGGAGTTTCACACGCGGCGGGCGCCGCCGCCTCCCCGCCTGGCCCTGGTGGCAGCGGGACGGGGTACACAGAGCCGGTCCCTGCCCCTCTCGTGCCAGGTACGCCCAGCCCTGTCCCAACAAGCACGCCAGGACGCAGGCTAAAAGTCCCAACTTTATTGTTTCTGCAGAGGCGGCGACTGTTTCATAAAACCACGTCAAAGAACGAGTAAAAACCCAAGCCTGGGGCCACGCGGGGGCAAAGCGGAGCTGGCAGCAGCCCCAGGACGCTGAGCGAGGGCGGAAGCCCTCAGGACACGGGGCCGGAGGAGCCGGGGGCCGCGCCGAGCCCCGGCTGCAGCCCCACGGGCAGCCCGTAGGCAACAGGGGCGGCCCCGATGAGCGCCTTGAGCTTGGGCGCCAGGCGGGCCTGGGCGACGTAGCGCAGGAGCGGGGCGCCCGCGCCCGCCCGCAGCCAGCCCTGCAGCAGAGCCTCCGCGTAGCGGTCGATGTCCCGGTCTGTCACGTCCCACAGATTGCCCAGGACCAGCGGGCTGCACGGAGCAAGGCCGCGGGTGCATTAGTGCAGGGGAAAAGGAGGGGTTTAGGTATTTTTCCCCAAAGGCTCCCGCGTGCAGCGCTCACCAGCCGGCCATGAGGTACTTGAGGACGATGCCGGAGCCCTCGAGGGCGCCGCGCACGGCGAGCGCAGCGCTGCTGCAGCCGAAGAGCAGGGCCACGGCGCTGCACTCCAGCCTGGCCAGCGACTGCCCATCCAGGAAGCGGGCGCCGGCTCCGTGCCCGGCGTAGCTGGAGGGAGACGATGCAGATCAGCGCGTGGGAGAGGCCCCCGAGCGTGCCGGAGAGCCCCGAACGCTGCTTACATGTACAGGTCGTGCTCCGAGAGCGCTGCCTGCATCTGCTCCTGCCTCGGGATGGCTCCCGTCACGCCGTTCCAGCCAGGCTCGCTGCGGGAGAGGGGGACATGGAGGGCCCCGATGCCGAGGCTGCCCAGGCTGCGGGCGCCGGGCACCGCGCCGCGCTCACCTCTCAAACCAGCCCCGGAATCGCTGCTCGGTGCCCGGGAGGTTGTTGTGCGGGTTGAGGATGTAGAAGGTGCTCGCGGGGTTCACGCCGCGGCTCAGCACCGAGCCCGCGCGCTCCTGCGGCGGGGACACGGGCCGGGTCAGCGCCAGCCCCTGCGAGCCCCCGGCCCGCACAGCCCACGGCTCTCACCTCGCGCGCCAGGGAATAGCTGAGCAGGAAGCGCAGGGACGGCAGCCGGGTCACGCTCACGTCCCGCAGGAACGCCATGCTCTCCCAGGGCAGCCGCTGCAGGTGCTGGGAGCGAGAGGGAGACGTGAGCAAGGGCCAGGTCCAAGTCGGGCAGGCGAGAAGCGGGAGCTGCCGGCTTCACCTTATCCAGCACCAGGACGAGGGAGCCCCCGGCCCGCCGGGCTCGGCCTTCCCGCTTCTCCAGGGCTTCCTGCAGAAGGATCTGGGCTGCGTAGGGCTGAGCGGGGCAGAACCCAGAGGCCAAGGACTGCACATCCCGAGGCGTGAGGAGGGCAGAGGCCTTGAGCAGGACCTGTGAGGAGAGGGAAGGGAGCGTCGAGCACCATTCCGGAGCCCTGCGATCCCGAGCCAAGGCCAAGGGGACGTCCCAGCACGCACCGTGAGCAGCGCCGCGTCCACGCGCGCCCCGCCGCACTGCCGGAGCCGGGCGCACAGGCCGGCCGCCTCCTCGGCCAGGCCGGGCTCGGGGCTGCCCGGGTGCAGGGCTCCCTTCCAGCAGCCCAGCACTCCCGTCTCCAGGGTCTCGATGAGGCTCTGCGAGAGAATGGAGTCACTGGGGACCTGGGGGTGGCTGCGCCAGGTGCCACCAGGCCTCTCAGGGCACGAGAAGCTTCTCTCCAACCTTCATTCTCTGGTCCAGCTTCAAGCGGCACTGCCACCACTCCATGTGGTCCGTGCAGTTGATGGATTCCTTCTGCTCCCTCTGGATGGCATCGAACTCCCGCAGCATCGAGCTCAGCGGGGCCTGGAAGAGAGAGGGGAGATGGGAGCTCGAAGCCCAGCACTTGGGCTCATCCCCGCTGCCAGCCCTGCCCTCACCTTGGAGCACCCGGTGGGGATGCGGATGGTGATGGGAGCGCTGCCCTTCTCCAGCCTTGTCAGCAGCAGCGTGTCCCCTGCCAAGGCTGGCTGGAGGCTCACGAGGGTCATCAGGCACACAGTTACCCCTGGCAATGACACTTGGGGCTTAACACCAGCCAGGGGACAGGCTCCGGCCCTTGCAACCCTCTGGAGCTCGAGGATCAACCCTTACCGCTGGGAATCTGCTCCAGCTGCTCCCAGAACCTCTCCTGGTCCTGAGGCCCCAGCTCCGAGGAGCTGAACGCAAAGAGGTCCTGGAGCTGGGCGAGGTGGCGGCGGGGCCGGCTGCACGGCGCGGCGCTCTCCTCCTGCAGCGACAGCCCTCGCAGCTGCTCCGTCACGCCGAGCGGCGACTTCTTGGCTTTGCTGGAGAAGGAAGCGAGAAAAACCCACCCCAGTTGCGCTTTGCTGGGTCTGCTGGCTTCGGCGGAGACCCCTCCAGCTCAGGCGCGCTCTAAGGCTCTCGCAGAGGAGACAGAAAGGATTTGGCTCTGCTCGAGCAGCCAGGGACTGGCTGACACTTACTGGAGGCTCCTGTGGAGGGAGCTGAGCAGCTGGTGGCGCAGGGTGACCGAGAGGGCCTCGCACACGAGGTACGCGGTGCCCACGGGGTCCTGCTCGCCCCGCGCCAGCGCCAGCAGCTGGCAGAGCCGGCTGTACAGAGCGCTGGGGGGGCAGTGGCTGATGCAGTTGAAAGCAGCTTTGAGGAGCTTGCAGGCTGCGTCCAGGGAAGCGGCATCTGCAAAAGTGCAAAAAAAAAAACCCCATCCCAACCGGGGTCAGTCCCTGCTGGCAGCACCCGGGCCCATTGCTGGGAGCAGCGGGAAGCTCCGAGGGGACGTGGAGAAAGGCTCAGAGCAGCTTTCCAGAGCTCACCGCTGGCAGGCAGGGCATTGGAGAGCACCTCGAGGTGCAGGGGGTCCCGGTCATGCAGTGCCACCACAGAGATGTTGTCCCTGTTGGCTTCTTGACGCAGGACCTCGCACACCCCATCTGCACCCTCCTTCCATCTGCTGCCTGCAGGGAGAGAGGGAAGGTCCTGCAGCTTGGGACAGAGGTCTTGGACAGTGGCACTTCCAGACAGCTGCTGGAGGAGCTGGAAGGCTCCCCTGCCTTCCTCCCCCAGGCACCTCCCTCACCTGACACTCCCTCCTCTTCCTCATGGGCCCGCAAAACCTCCAGGCAGATCTCAACCTTCTCCTCTGGCTTCTCCTCTTCCTCGATGGTCCTCATGAGCTCTCGCTTCTCCTCCACCCTCCGCCTGGGAGCCCTGCGAGTTGCCTGCTCCCTTTTCCCCTCTGTGCTATCAGACCTGCGGGAGCTCGTCCGCGTCGTCCGGGATCCTGTCGCGACGGCAACTGTGGATTTGGGGCCCGGGACTCTCCGGGAACGGCCTGTGGGCTCTGAAGTCTTGTGGCTGGAGGCCAGAGCTTTGCCAGCTGCTGCGGTTGCCTTCGGTTTGGGATCCTCCACGTCGCTGTCGTCACTGAACATCACCTAGAGCAGAGGGATGCGGAGGTGTCGCTGCCGTGACCCTGCTCCCCGGCACCTTCTCCGTGCCCCATCCAGCTCTGCAAGGTGACACCCCGAGATGCCCAGGGCCAAGCGCAGCCTTGTCACCTGCTGTGCTCACGGGCACAGGATAAGGAGCCACCTCCCGTCCCCAAGCCATCCTCAAGCCCTGTCCCTCCTCGCTCACCTTCAGGCGGGACTTGGCTCTGCCCTTGGCTCGGGGGGCTTTCAGGAGCTGGGACTTGTCGGGCGCAGGGGAGGAGTCGATGAACACCCTGAAGGGAGCCCTGGGGGCCGCAGCCTTGGCAGGGGGACAGGGCTTCTCGTGCGGGGTGTGGGGCAGCGTCACTGGTCGAATGATGATGGGGGGCACCTCCCCGTCCAGGTCGCCCACAGCAAAGATATCATCCAAGTCCGTTGCGGCCAGGGCCTTCACTCTCTGGCTCTTCTTCACCTTGGCCTTGGGCCCGGCGACTGTCACTGTCCCCTTCCTACTTTTGCTCCTCTGTGGTAGAGCCTTTTCCGTCCGGAGGGCCTCGAGGGCAGCTGATCCTTTTGGCTCCACCAGAGTCGGCGGGGGCTGCCAGGCCCAAGCGCTGGCGAAGACGCCGGTCACAGAGCCCTTGCGATGGGGCACCTGAGTGCAGATGGTGGCGGTGGCCTTGGCCAGCAGCAGGGTGGCCCTGCAGATCTCCAGGCTGGGCAAGTGAGGCCGCCGGGACTGCAGGAAGGTCAGACCAGCCTCCACAGCCTCCTGCAGCTTCTCCTCAGCCTGGCAGCTCGCCAGGCTTTGGGAGGCCAGCGTGGCGTAGACGGTGGCCATCAGATCATCCAGGAGCTCCAAGGCAGGCAGGGCCTGGCCGTCCAGCGGCGCGGGGCCAGCCCGCAGCTTGTCCCGCAGCACGGTGACGAAGCGGGCGGCCACGGCCTGGCAGCGCCGCAGCGTGGCCTCGAGCAGCCCGAGCCCCTCGGTGGCCCCCCCGGCCCCTGCCAGCTCGAGCTGGGCGCAGCAAAGCAGCCAGCGCAGGCAGAGCGCCGAGAGGGTCACGTCGGAGCACAGCGAGCAGGAGCACGCGGAGGGGTGGCCGAGGAAGCCCAGGTGCCTCTTCTGCTTTGGCTTCAGCTCCGGAGAGGTGCTAAGAGCAGCGGCCTCGCCCGGTCCACTCACCGTGGCCACGAACTCGAGCGCGGGGCCCTTCAGAAAGGCGGCCTCTTCCGCAGGAGCCTCCGAGCCGGGAGGCCGGCGCCTGCTGCCTTCCAGCTCGCCCTTGCGCAGCAGGATCTTCCTTCGCCTGTGCTGCTTCTTGCTGCCTTCGAACTCTGCAGGCCACAGGGAGAGGCGAATTAGTCCAGCATCCTTCCCCCACACTCCTAACCCACACCAGTGGCTCCCACCGTGGTGCCTTTCCTGGGAGCGCTGCCCTCTCGCCCAGAGAAGGGATGAGGGGCAGCTAAGCTGGGATATTCCAGCGCTCCCGTTCTTCTACCCAAACCTTTTGCTCCCCAGTTGAGCCCAGTTGCACCTTTACAACCTGGCGAGCGGCGTTTCAGCCTGATTCTCCCGTGGTTTGTGCCCAACACCAAGCCTGCTTCCATGCCTGGACAAGGGGAGCCAGGAGGGACTCACCGGTGCTGGACTCCAGGAGGAACTGGGCCTGCCGGAGGTCGCAGCGACTCAGCTCCAGCTCGCTGCGCTGCAGCTCCAGCTGCGCCTTCAGCACGAGGAAGGCCACACACCTGGGGGGGACACGGCACTCAGAGCCCCCCAGCCATATCCCCACGCAGACAGCAAGGAACAAGCTTGTGTTTAAGCTAAACGCACAGAAAACACATCCCGGGATGGCCTAAAAGCAGCTGTTTATGCTCAAAAAAGCCCCAAAGCAGCTAATCCTCCCAGAGGTGCCCTGGGTTTGGGGACACCGCAACGGTCACTCACCACCGAGCCGCGTGCAGCTTCATGGCCAGCTTGATGGCCTCCAAGCAGAAGGCTTTGGCTTCGGTCACCATCTCCACCCGGCCGAGTGCAGCCACGAGCTGCTCTGAGCAGGCCAGCAGATCAGCCAGCACTTGCCACTTCTGCAGCAGGTTGTCCCCTGCAAGGCGTGCAGGGACATGCAGGTGACCAGAGCTCCCCTGCCCAGCACGGCAGCAAGGAGATGAGGCCTTCCAAAAGGGCAGTTGCTTTTTGGTCCACGAAAGCAAATAAAACTCACCATAATCCACAAACTGGGCGTCTGACACGGTCTTTTGGGAGCCCAGCATGTTGCTGCCCATCACCAGGAGGACGATGCTACGGAACAGCTTGTGGGCTTCGGTGAGAGCCGTCTCGGGTGTCCTCCACCCTGCACGAGAGCAGCGAGGGACATCAGCGCTCTGCCCAGCACGAGACCAAGCCCTCCCTGCCCGGCACAGTAGTGCGAGAGGCTCCAGCGGGACCTCAGAGCCAGACAGGCTCCAGCTTCCCTCCTCCTGCCCCAAAAAGCGCTCGCTTTGGGGAAAATGAGAGCATGAGGCTCTCACAGAGCTTTAGCTTTGTTCACAAACCCTGCAGCTCTTCCGTTGCTCTGGAGCTCACTGCAGGGCTTTGGGGCACCCGCTGGGTCCCCTCAGCGACGCACCCAGAGCGGAGAGCTGCTGCCTGAGCTCCGGCGGGAGACGGGCAGGAGGGAGGCCCAGGTAGGTGGCTGTTAGCTCAAGGACGTGGGCTCGCAGCAGGTACCAGACCTTCGAGGCCTTCTGCAGAACTGGGTTCTGGTGCACGGCCAGCAGCAGGGCGAGGCCTTCTTCAACCTGGACGCAGCAGCAGAAATCAACGGGATGAGGAAAAACGTCACCAGTCAGGTGACATTCAGGACATTTCCACATCTCTCAGTGGTAAATAGTTGCCAGCAAGAGGTGCCAAGGCCTGCCAGGGAGCTGCCAAGCTCTCCTATCACAGGTGGGAAAGGGGTTTTAGGGCAGCCCCGAGCAGCGAGGCCGCCCCAGGGGAGAGGCCCTGGTACCTGGTGGCTGGTGCAGCAGAGCTGGCTGCGGAGCAGCAGACACGTTTGCTTCAGCAGCACGCAGGAGTCGCCGCTGCCATCAGCCTTCCGCAGGCAGGACTCCGTCTCCTCCAGGAAGAGCTAGAAGGAGGCACCATAGGGTGAGGACTATGGCCTCGGTCGCCTGGCTCGGTCCATCCGTGCCACACTTGCCTTGGCATAGCTGGGACACTCCAGCTGGAAAAGCAGCTTGGTGACCTGGCACAAAGCACCGGCCATGCCCAGGTTGTCTCCAAGGGCACTGCACAGGGACCTGACCAGAAGGTAGCTCTCCAGGGCCTGCAGGGGCTGGGGGCAGGACACGGAGATACTTGGAGACCATCCCAGAGGGATGCTCTGCGCCGGCAGTGGCTGCTCTCCCTCTGTCCTCTGCTTCGGGACCGACCAAGCCCTCATGCGTGTTACCTTGGACATCAGTTTGTAGAGGGCTGCCATGATGTGCAGGGAGGCCACAGTCTGCTCTGGGCTGCGCACGCCGGGAACTCCCTTCTTCTCCAGGAGCTGCTTCCACAAGGCAAAGGCATCGTCCAGGCTCTGGCACTGAGCTAAGAACACGTTACAGCTTTGAGCAGCTTCTCCAGCTGGAGCAAACCAGTCTGGGAGGGGAGGCATCTCCAGCAAAGCCTCTGCCTCTCAGGAACATGTTTCCCTGCTCTCCCATGGAGCAGGGCATCTCCTAAATGTGTCCTCCCCTCCCAACATCAGCCCCAGGGTTGCTCCTTCCTCGGGCACAAGAACCTCGCTGGCCAAAGGGGCCTTTTCCACAACACAAGGGGCTTCAAACCCACCACCTTCTCACCAGACTCCGCGGCCAGGTTGAAGACGATGCCATCGTACAGGAACTTGTCCTCCTGCAGCTTGTCTTCGTAATTGAGGTCGTTGGGCTCAAAGTCCTCCAGGTTCTTCTGCCCCTGAGCTCTGGCTCTCTGCTCCCTCTCAATACTCTGCAGCCAGTTAGGAAGCAGCAGCAACAAACATCAGGAGACACAGGCAGCGCTACCAGCCCCTGGGGCCCTGCTAGGGCTCTGGGAAGGCTTTTGGTGGCCTTGGCAAAGGAAACAGGGTGAGTAGGGAAGAGCTGATGAGGACGCTTCCCACACCAAGAGGCACCAGGCTCATCCACAGTAGTTCGGCATAACTGAAAACCCTGGAAGTGCGAGGGAGCCAGGAGAGCAGGGAGCTCTTTCTCCACCCTAACTCTGGCTTTGGAGAGTGGTGCATTATGTAGGTGGCACAGAGAAGCTTTGGGAGCCTGGGATCACCACAGCTGGAAGTTTCCAGGTTTTTCAACCTTCCTCACCCTCACCTACCTCCTTCAGCTTGGCCTCCAGGGTGCAGATGTAGAGCCAGAGCAAGGCCTGCGCCCGGTCATCAAGGAGCTCGTCCTGGTTCTGGGCAGTCCTGGGTACAGATTCCAGCAGCCGCAAGGCCTCTTGGATCGAGTCCAGGGCAGAACTGCCAGAGAAAGGGATTAGAAACGTCCTTCTGCACCCAAAACTGACCCCTAAAGCTTTCAAATCCCTTGAGGAGCCCCCAAAGGCTCTTCCAGGGCGCCTAGGGACACAGGACAGAGCCAGCAGCTCTCCCAGCACAACCAGAGCCACGCACCAGTCGGTGTGTGCCGTGCAGTCATGATAACACAAGACCTGGGCCAGCTCCACCAGGCCGGTGGCCCGCTGGTGCGTGCGGCCGCTCTCCTCCGAGCAGAGCTCCAGCAGGTCACAGACGACGTTGTAGCGCTCCCGGCCCGTGCTGGCCCGCACGCTCTTGTAGGCCTTGAGCTCTTCGAAGAGCAAGGCCACCAAGGTCCCCACGTCCAGCTGGCAGCCCTTCAGGGCATCCTTCAGCGTCCTGGGGAAGCGGGGGCTCTTTGGTGGGGGGGCTCATGCAGAGCACACCCCACGTGCGTGGCGAGCACGGGCCTTGCTTTACCATAACTGAATCTCCTGCCTCCCCTTCTTCGTGGCATCTGCCTTGACTCGGGCCCAGAGAGACACGGGCTCCACCATCTGCTCCCGCAGCCTGTCCCGCAGGGCGGCCAACCACTGCACGACGGCCGCCAGGGCCTCCTCAAAGAGGCCCTGCTTCCAGCAGCTCTCCACCTGCAGCCTGAAGCACCTGTGCAACTGCGGGGAGAGCGGGAACAGGGCGGTCGGGCTGCCTTCAGCCCCGCGGCGAGGCCCGGCCCGCGCCACGCGCCTCAGCCCACCTTGTCTGGCGGGATCTCTGGGTGCTGAGACACATCCGTGCTCTCCAGCCACTTGCAGAAGAGCTTGGAGAGGGAGATGACCTCCTTGTGAAGATTCTGGCTGTAGAAGATGTAGGCCAGCTTGAATGTGCACGATGCTGCCACAGAAGAAAAAAGTCCAGTGTTAAAGCTGCTCTGGAAAGAATGTGTCACCATCTTCCCTCTTCCAGGGAGGACTAACACCCCCTTCCCAAGCCCCACAAGCCACGCTCTGAGCTCCAGGCTGCCCAGGAGGAGGCAGATACAGAGCTGCTACGTTTTAGACTCGTGAACTGCAGCCAGGGGCTGCCCAGGGCCACTGACCGGTGATTTCGAGGTACTCTGCTCGCTTGCTCGAGAGCAGCCCCTCCAGCGCCGCCAACATCCACTCCACGACACGCTGGCACGTCCCCAGTAGCTGCTCCAGGCCACGCCAGCCCCTCACCTGCGCAACGGGCACGGTTAGAGGGAGAACAACTCGATGCAGGGGTCATGAGAGATCCCTCTGAGGGGCTTTGGGGCTCAGCTAGGCTGTTAAAGGTGGCGAGGAACCCAGTTTGCCAGCCCAGAGCAGGGAGGCTTCCCAACACTGCGCTTGTGGCTCGGCTACAGTCCTGCCCGGCCCCGACTTGGGGACTGTCCCGTCTGCCACTGGTACCTGGGAGCACTGGAAGGTGCTGTAGGCTACGTTGGTGAAGATCTGGAGGCTGTAGTAGAGCAGCTGCTTCACCCTTAACTGCTCCTTGCTGCTGTCGAGAGGAATCTGCAGAGGGGAGGAAAGAAAGAAGAGGGTTTCCATAGACCTAGCAGCAACTGGTACCAATAGCGGGTGCCAGAAAGGACAGAGGTGACGACTGGGCAAGTCTCCAGTGCAGTCACCGTCCAGCCCAGCGCACACAGAGGCTCCGGCTGAGGAGACAGCCCAGCCTTACCTCCTGCAGCAGCCTGTGGATGACGCCGCAGTAGCTCTCCACGAAGGGGCAGAGGCTGGAAAGGAATTCCCGGGCAAAGGGCTTCCTCTTGCCGCTCTCCACGTAGTGGCCGAGGGTCAGGACGATGAAGTGGCAGCCCTCGGCGAGCAGCCGCGCGGAGCGCTCCGAGGCGTCCGGCGCGGAGCCGAGTGCCGCAGCCGCCTGCGAGAGGGGCCGCTGGGCCGCGCCGCCGTCCTCGGCCAGTGCCCGGCTCAGCGAGACGCCGGCGTCGAGCAGAGCCAGGGGGGCTGCGAGCGGCCTCGCGGGGCGACCCAGGCTGCGCCGCGTTTCCTCCACGGCCGCGCACGCCTCCGCGTGGTGGCCGCTCCTGCAGAGCTGCGTGCAGAGCAGCAGGGCGAGCTCGACAGCGCACATGGCAGGCGGCTGCGCGCCCTCGCTGCCATCGCGCAGAGCCACGAGCAGCTGCCTCAGCTGCTGGCTGAGAAAGGCGGCGTCGGCCGCGCTGAGGGGCTCCCGGTGGGATCTGAACAAGGCGGCGGCTGCGGCTGCCTGGCGGGCCACCTTGGAGGTGAGGAAGGGAGGCTCCCGCGGCAGCGGGGCGCTCGCCGCGTCCCCCAGCAGTGCCAGGAAGCGCAGGGCGCGCAGGCGAGCCGCGAGCGCGGCCCGGCCCGCGTCCTCCCCGCCGCCGGCGCCGGCCAGGGCCTCCGCGCTGCTCCAGAGGACGCCGAAGCTGCTCTGCGCCAGCGCCACGAAGTCCTCGGAGGCGACGTGCTGGGGCTCGTACGTGAGCAGCCGGGTCCGGAGGAAATCGGCCGCCGTCCACGTAGCCTCGGCGGCGCCCTGAGCGGCCGCGTTGCGCAGCACATGGTAGAGCAGCTTCTCCAGGTAGAGCGGAGCGGGCGAGGGCGAATTGGCGGCGCAGCCGCGGCCAGCGACACAGGCCAGGGCGACGAGGCTGGCGGCGTGCGCAGCGCCGAGCGCCGGCCGCCCCAGCTGCTCCACGCAGGCTCGCAGCACGCGGTCGCAGGTGACGCTGAGCGCGGCGGCCGGGCCACGCGAGCCCGACACCTTCGGGGCGCCGCTGAGCTGCTCCTGCACAGAAGGGGCCGTCGGCATCCCTGGGAGCAGCACCCCGCCAAACGCGCCGCGCGGAGCTGCCGCCGCCGCCGGGGCTCTCACCGCGAGCTCCGAGAGCAGCGCCTCCGTGTGCGCCTGGCTGCGCAGCCGCTCCGCAAAGTCGCCCTCCCGGAGCCGCGTCATGACGCCCCAGGCCTGCACGGGGAGAGGGGACACGTTG
>JAVCKT010025283.1:0-23852 GCA_032273925.1 Rhynchotus rufescens | reverse complement strand
CAAGACACGCCCTTATATTCATATGAGCTCAATGGGAAGTCCAAGCATTCACTATCTTTGAAAATCAAATTGCATTACTAGGTGCTGTGGGCACGAATCTCCAATAGTGCTTAAGCACAGTCTTTCAGCTGAGGTTTGTGAGTTCCTTAACGATGGCTACGTTATCAATTCAGGTGCTAGTTTTCAGATACTATGTTACAGTTTTGACTGATTTTTTGTGTGTGTGTATGCACAAAAAAAAAAAAAAAAAAAAAAATATTTGCAACTTTAAAGAATCCAAGAGAGAATTTTATGAGCCATGCAAAGTTGGGTGGAGATTAAAAAATTTCTGAGCAAACTGACACCTCCTCATGAGACCAAGATCTGAGCATTTGGGCTCCAAGATGAGCATGGATGTGGAGACCCACAGGACTCCGTGCACCAGCAGACACAGGGCGCCCGCTTCACATGCGGGCGATGCTCCCTGCCGCCTACTCACTACCAGAACTTCTGCTGCTAAATGCTTTGCAAATACAGTTCATTTTCATGCCCCGATCCTTAATGAAAAGTGCCTGCTGAGTGCAGTACAAACCATTTGGTGCCCCAGTGTCAGGGGAGGAAAAGAACAACATTCAGCAAAGCTGAAGGTTTTTATTATCACGTCGTAAAGGAACAAATGGCATCTGTCAATACAAAGGAGCTCATAGGGGGTATAGAAAGGAAGCTTAGTTATTACACTCGGGGTGTGCTGCTGAAGTGACAAACTGGAGTTTTATTAACATGCCAGTTATAGATCTCCTCTTCCTCCCCCACCGCCCTGGCTGCTTCTTTTTCCTCCTTCAATTTGGTACATACCAGAGCGGCTGTAAAAGGCGCTCTGCTCAGCGGCACCGGCCGCCTAACGCGGCCAGTCGGAGCCAGCTCCGTGAGGAATTACAAAGTGGGGGCCTCTGCCTATTCCCCGGGGGAAACCCCCAAATCCAGGCCCTGTTTTGGGCCCTGCTTTGGAGAATGTCGCCCGGAGGGAGCGAGCAGGCAGCCCCTCTCCTGCAGCCCCACTGCGGCTTCCATATCTAAGCAATAAGGTCTGTGACCACGCTGATGCGCCACGGAGGTGTTGGCGAGTGCCAGGAAATGCTCATGCCACATATACCCTAGCAAAAATAGCAAAAATCCTGCTATTGGACCTGCAGTATGCTGAAAAGAGTTTAGCAGGCATGACCTAAATCACTTCAGCAACCACGCAAACACAAAACATCAGCCATTTCTAATGGAAACAAGAAAATCTCAGAATTCTCTATGTTCTTTAATAGCTTTTTAAACCGCACAGACCAGTTTGTATTTTAGCATTAGCAAGCATCAGAGCTGTGTTTAAAATGAAGCATGAAAGGAAGCGCATTTTGGTTACAACTACAAACAATTTCAGCCAGACTTCCCCTGCAAGCTGTCCAGAATAAAACATAAGGTAGTTTCTAGGCGATGCATTTAACGCGAGGAGGGTTGTGCATTGCCCCAAAGGAAAGGGCTGCACCCAAGGAAGCATCATGTCCAAAACTGTGGGGCAGGGGGTTTGGGAGGGCACTGAGCAGGTGGAGATCCCTGTGCAGCTCAGACCAACCTCAGGCACTGCTTGGGGGTATTATCCGCCATCCCGACCTGCTGCCCAGCTGCCTTAGCTTCAAGGGGATGTAGGGCACGTGTGGTCTCCTTGTTTTTTAGGGAAAATTATATCCTCGCTGCCATAACCCGTGTAGAGGTGGTGGCTGCGCTGCCTCCTGGTGCCTGCCCTGCCGCGTGCTCTGTGCTGTGCATCACAACAGGGTTTAGCAGAACCGTGGCACAAAAGCCGTGCTTCCTTCCACCTCTTTACACGTTAAGAAGTCTCTTAAAACAAGAAAGTCCTCATGGATGTCACGTATGGTACGAGATGGCTGTATGCGCTCGCTTCCTTCTCACGCATTCTCCTGCTTTTTGCTTAGTGACAACTATGGCTACGTAGAGCACACGGAGATAATGTGGAAAAAACCCGCAAATATGTGTTTGGGAAGAATACCGAGCTTTGACATGGCGGGACTCAGATGCTCTTACACAGGCTCCCAACAGCCCTGGACCTGTACACACATTTAGGAATAATTCTAAACCAGGCCCTCCACAGCTTTATCTTTACAGACACCAAGGGGTCTTTCCACAGGGTGTTGAGCAGCGTGCAATAGGAGTTTTACAGCAAGATAATCATGAGCATGCAGATTTGAAGCCACATTAAAAATTGGGCTCACTATTTGCTCTAATGATACAAAATGTTTCCATAACCTAATGCTGTTCTGAATAAAATCCCACACGTGCTCACTGAGACTGAGTTTCTACAGGAGGAATGAAGGACGGTTTCCTGCATCTCGAGTAGCTGGACTCTGTAGCCTAATGCAGGCTGACCATGGCAGTCTGGAAACACAGATATCCCCATAGCCCCAGCTGGCAATTTTCATGAAACCTATCACCATCTTTGACACTTCCCCCTCTCTGGCAAATTTAGGTTGGACTAGGCAACAAATTCTAGTGTTACCTTGGGGATAACTATGCACAGAGACACAGACACTGCATTATCACATAGGCCTCCTTTCCTGCAAAGATTAGGACTAAAAGCCTTAACATAGTGTAAGAACTAGAAACGGAAACTACCAAAACCAACTACTACTGTAGGTATAGCAGTGTAACCAGATTATTTCATTTGTCCAGGTGTTTAGACCCTTGACTGTCCAAAGGTCTGAGATGATTGAAGTTAATGAGTTAATTATTCTGAATGAATCAGGTAAAACTTTCCTATTTTTGCCACTTAATGGAGATTTGCACATAACTGTCCAAAGCTCCTTTTGTAGCAGGATGCATGTGACTCATTCACATGAGTAGTTTAAGCACAAAATTCTGCTAACCAGCCCTACGTGCATGCACACACACACAAAACTGTCACTACAAACAAGCTAAAAAAACCAACCCCCCCAAATACATGCAGTTGAAAAACTTCAGCTGAGGGCTTCCTGCTTTCCTTTTCTAATATCAAACAATTATTTGAATCACATGACAAAAGGCGTTACTATGAAAAGAAGCTCAGGCAACAGTCACTCTTATCTGAGGATGCTAAAATAAATAGGGTGAGATCATGCCGAAAAAGTTATTAACGCATAAACTATGCTGAGTACAAGTGCTGTGACCCGCGGTCATCTTTACAGCAGTATAGCCACTACAAAAGGGATATAAAAACGTATGGAACATTTTTCACCTTTTAGCTCATGCAGTGGTAAATTGTCTTGTAATGCTGATACGTTGCTATTTGTCATGAGTGATCTAGAAATGAAAGGAACAAGCACAAAACAAATCACTGAAACATTTCACACCTCATCATCAAACTCACTTTTAGAAACATTGTGGAGAACCCTTTTGTTGTGCATTGCAGATGAGTGGGATGGGGCAATCGACCCATATATCTTTTTAAGCAACCAAAAATTTGGATTTCATCGGAGCAATCTACAATGCAGATTTATGAATGCAATATTTTCTTTTTAAGAATGAAAGCGATTCTGATGATACTGATACCAGTAATTCACCTTTTTTTTTTTTTTCCCCAAACTTCATAGACAAACTATTTTGCAGGAGGGTGTGGGGGAACTTGCGAGAAATGAGTGAAATCAAACTTAGTTATGCTACGTAAGTGAAGCACTGAGACAGTTTCTATACATTTTCCACCACAACAAACAGCGCTCTGGGGTTTTTTCTCCCACTCTTTGTAGCCAATAAATAACTCAGTGTCATACTACTTCTGGCACAAACTGTGCCATTCCTTTAAGATTTATGTAAGATGATTTGACTGAGAAGTGAATGTCTCAGCAAATGACCAGCTGACATTGTACCTGTGATCATGATCCTTCCCGACGAACCTTCGGAAATAATATTTTGAATAAAGCTGGGAAAGGGCAGTGTAATCAAAATGAGCTCAGAGAGGCTGCTCACGACAACACCGTCGTTGCGAAACCTCTGTCTACTCCTTTGTCTTCCCGAGTTCATAGTCATTTTTTTTCCACATATAATAGAAGACACAAAGAACTTTTCAGATTGTAGTGGCAATAAAAAATGAGTCATTTGTTTAATAAAATTATTTCATATCCAGAAAGGAGCTTTCATCAGATCTATAAATCATCCACAAATTGAAGTACTATATATATATGTATTTTAATTGGATTGAATTCGATATAGATCCATATTTCTGAACCGGGAACAATGTGAAATTCAGATTTTATCTTTTAGTCTCACAAAAGAGATCTGGGAGTTCAGATAACACAGTGATGACTATATTATACACCTTTCTGTAACAAGACAGAAAGAGATGAGAACATTGATGATGTGAGAGCAGTAAGGAAGGAGAGTGTATTTAAGTAAAAAACACATGAAGTATTTCAAAATTCTCAAGAGCCTGAGTCAAAGGTCTCAGAACATCTGTAAATGTGAATGAATTAAAATTTCTAGAAACATCCACGAACCAGATTTTGCTCGATGTTTAGCCTCTCAGTGACACTCCTAATGGCATCAGAAGTTTTCTGTACAGATAAAAGCGTGAGCCAGCTTGATGGCATGATGGTTTATGCTTTGCTGCCACATATTGGAAAATATCTCTAGGGAAAAGGCCTTGGATGCTCAGCAGCATCTAAGCCATTGCTTTGTGTATTAAATTTAAAAAAATAATGTTAACTATGACAAAAAGAAAGAACCTCAAAAGCTGATTTCATAAAGGTTTGGCTTAGGAAAGAAAACCTAAAGTGAAGAATACTCTCAGTTTGAGCCAATGACCTTTCAGACTATCACTAATTAACCCAATTTACAAACTGGAATTCAGTCCCCTGCCCTGGGTGGAGGGAATAGTGCTCATCATTTAAATTTAGAAGGAAGAAATTTTGAAAAATGCAGGAGAATTATGTGCACAGACCTCTGTGGCCTATTATGCCTGCCCTCTGTAAGCTTTTTTATTATTATTATTTTTTCCTCTAAGCTCATTTCACTTCACTTCTGATTTACCTTCAGTATTATTGCCCAAAAGAGCCTGTTTTTAAAATTCCAGCCGTATTGTCTTCCGCATGTTTTAAAGTGGAGGAAATCCACCCCCCACCCCCAACAATTTATCACAAGCAACATTAGTGCTTGGAAGTTACAGCTGTAGTGCAAGGTCTGGTTAGACATTTTAGTCATATGACCTTCATCTTTGCAAAGATCTATTGTTACATTCCATTTATTTTTGTCAATATTGACATCTGACCATGGACACAAAATGATCTTTTTTTTTTTTCTTGCCTATACTCTCCTGTCCAACTTTGCATTAAGAAAGCGATTGAAAAGCCTAATGCATGGAAAGTGAATCTTTTGTATTCACTATAATGCCCAATTTTTCCTTTGGAGTAACCAAAGCTGTCCAAACAAGAGCTAGATTTTCCCTTTCAGAAGAGAATAATGGAAACTTTAAATGAAATCAGAAGGTTACTTGACCTGTTAGAAACTCTGAGGTAAAACTGGAGTGAAATTATAACATAAAGACATGTGAGACGATTATATATAAACCATAATACTTCACGCAATCTCATATTTTCAACATAGCTAAAAATGAGAAAAGCTTGGGAGCTTGCAATGATTATGCCAGTTGCTAAGCTCTTATGTTTATATTGTTACCAGCATGGGAGCCTGAATATGATCACATTTCACTTTACTCACAGTGAAAAGCTGATTCTAAATGATCTATCAACATGCCTTTCAGGTAACTATGAAAAATAGTGCATTGCATTCAAGTAAATTTTGCTGCAAACCTTGCAAGATGAGTCCTGAGAATATCCTGCATACTTCAAAAGACATTTACCCCACAGAAAAGCAATTTTTGGGCTCCTGAACCTCAGCAGCATTTTAAAATACACCAGGCCCTGGATGTGGCATATCATTTCAGACACTCAGAGTCCAACTATTGCATTATCTCAGAACAACCATCAGAAAGCGCAACACAACACATGAATACAGCCCTTCCTTGAAGATGTCTTTGCAACCTCCTTTGTACAGTGACATGGACAGGAAAAAAGCTGCTCTTCACCCACATCAACAAAACTAAATCCATGCTGTAATGTGGAACCTGGAACAGAAGCAACACCATTTGCTTCTTTGAATCTTCTTCTAGCCCCCTAATACTCTGATGTGGAACTGAAGGGAAAATGAAGTGGGGTTTACACTACACAATCCTCTCGCCTCTTATGGGAGAAGGGAAAAAATCATTAAAAAAAAAAAAGAAAAAAAGAAAAAATGTGTTTGTGGCTAATTTACTAGCAGATTTTTTTTTTTTATTTAATGTCAGCTTGTCTCTGTGCTGTCTTTGCTCAGCAAAACAGTCAGTGACATTTCTTATACTCACCGTAGTTGCCAAAGTGACCGCCCTGTTTAAGGCATCTCCAAGTTCAGATCTCTGAACGGGGCCGTGATTGCAGAACTGCTCAGCTATGCTTCCAGCCAACCGCACTTCTCTTTTAGTTTAAAGACAGCAGAATTTGTCTCAAAGATGATGAGTAATACATGAAGATAGTGCTGTGCATTCATTACAAACCCAGGCATTTCCCAGGATTACACAAATAGGAACTTGTGAGTCTCTCAATCTGCATTCCAACCAAATGATTCCAGATCTGAATAGTTAACATGAGGGGCAACACAAACATCTCTGCAAATAGCCATGAAAAAAACTCAGATACTTTGGGAACCTTTTGTTAAAAAGAAGTTTGGCGGGGGGGAAAAAAAAAAATCACATTTCAATAAAGTTATCACAACTGAATCACTTGAATCACATTTTTAAAAAATAAATTATAATTATATTTTTTATTGCACAAGAACTAAATGAATGCCTGATGCTGTCTGTGCTTAGAAGTGTGTTTGCCCTTTAAGTTGAGTGCCCTTTCTTCTCTCTACGTGCGTTTTGCCACCATTTCTTTCTGATGAAAGTGTTTTCTCCCCCAGTTCTGTGCATTAGGTTGACAATGCACAGAATTGCCAGACAGTTTTGTCGCTTATGCCATAGACTTTACTATTCCTTTGAACCTTGCTCGGTGCAAAAGAAGTTTTTCTTAATAAGTAGTTGTTCATCCTTTGATATGCACATCTGGATGTGCCTCTTATCTGCAGCATGGTAATGCTGCTTCCTGAAGATAATGATAAAAGAACAACTGCAAATAACAAAAAAGAAAAGCCCCAAATGCCCTCAGATTTCTTTTGAAAAATTAAGAGGGTGGGAAGGAGAAAAAATGGAGAACTCTGCTGATTCCTGTGGCCTTTTATAGTTACCAAAAAAAAAAAAAAAAAGCATAGGATTATAGGATTTGCTCATACAAATCAACTGCATGAGAAATGTGATGAATACAATGTCTTTGAAATATTTTCCTTTTTCTTTTCCCCAAATGAGCCTTTCTTGGATTTCAATTTTTTACTATCAATTTTTTACAAATCATAACATGAATATGAATAATTATTAAGATGTACTTAATGTAGCAGATAAACTGAAAAAGTAAAAAGAATCCAGGAACTTTTTTTTTGTTGTTTTTCTCGGCATATAAGGCTGGATGTGTGTTTTGCATCATGGAATTTACAATATTTCCCTTCACTTGTACAGTAAAACTGTTCACCCTCTCTCGAAGTCCACCCGTGCCAGTTCTCCAACCAGCGCTGATCTTTGGGCTCCTTCATCCCTTTGCACTGCAGGGAGGTGAGGGAAGGGGCCGGATCCAGCCTGGCAAGGGCTGGGGCACAAACCCCAAGTGCTTCCCTGCAGAAGACACAACTCGCCTTTCCCTAGGCTGCCTGCAGCAAGACACTCTATAGAGCCAAACCGGGAGGTTTCCGAAGCCCGGAGTTACACCAGATTCACACAAAGCTCTGCTACCCCATGACCCCCCTCCGGAGCAATTCCCTTATCTCGGTGACTATTTCACGACCGGTTTTCCCCGTGACACATGAGGAAATAGTGACTCAAGGCTGTCGGTGGGCGATGCAGCGAGGGCCGCGTGCCCAAGGGACGCCGAGCCCCGCGGAGCCGCCTGCCCCTAGCATCCCGCCTTGCTCCCGAAGGAGAGGCCATGCCGTGAATGCAGCCCCGGCCCGGCAGCGCTGGGCCCTGCTTAGCCTTACAGATAACACTCCTGAATTGATCCCTCATTAGTATGCAGCAGGCATGGGAAAATGATAAACTCCTATTAACACTGTCATGGCAACTGAAAAAATGGCTGCTTTGCAAGAACAAGGTCCACACCAGAAGAAAAGCAAAGGCCTCTTTCCTTTCTTCTGTTTGACATCTGTTGTTTAACATACAAAATTGTATTATAGCGGCACACACTAGCGGAGCCGCAGTTAAAGGTTGCTGGTGATTGTTCTTGTCATCGGCCCCGGTTTTGGGGGCTCGCAGGGCTCATCACTGGAATTTCTAGGCTGTAACTTATCATACACGATTGCAGCCCAGGAACAAAAGTTATCGGACAGATTTTTTGCCTGGATTATGAGCTGAGCAGCAAAGAGAAAGAAGAGTTGCCATTAATTAATTCTGCTTTGCGACAAAAGCTCAGGAAATACACTGCACACGTTCAGACGGAGTTAGGCTGGTCACACATCTTGAGAAACTCAGGTGGCCAAGACCATTAAAAAATCTGCTTGATTTTTAGAGCAGCTTAGGCACCTAAATTAGCTAGGTGCCTTTGACAGCGCTGACCCTGTTGCATTGTATGTGTTCACTGTAAAAGCACTGCCAATGTGTGAGCTGTGCATTTGATACTACTTACAGTTCTTGCATAGTCTGCTGCGTTTACTTGCAGAATAAACAGTTTACGCCGTTTCCTCCTGAGCTCCCAGTGCGTGACGTGGGTCACGAGCGCCTGCACGCGATACCTGGCGTCGGACCCGACTTTCTTCTGGGGACCCGGGGGCTCAAATCTCTTGCATCTCCACCAAGACCAATCACCTACAAACCTCTTGTATCTAAACCAAGGACAATCACCTACAGCTATAAAATATTTCATCTGTCAATCTGCAAAGCCAAGTAAGAGCTGAACATCACCACAGAGGTGGAAGTGATGGGATGCAGGCTCAAAAGTGAATTTCCCTCCCCAAACACAGGAGGTCCTTGGGGAAGCCATGGAGATGCCCAGTCTGGGCAATGCTGAACACACTGGTCCCCTCACAAGGGCTGCAGAGGGGATCCACTCACC
Source organism: Rhynchotus rufescens (assembly GCA_032273925.1). Lineage (NCBI taxonomy): Eukaryota > Metazoa > Chordata > Aves > Tinamiformes > Tinamidae > Rhynchotus > Rhynchotus rufescens. Next base: position 14,616 of record JAVCKT010025283.1, on the reverse strand, counting down.
CACCTCCAGCTCCTGCCCATTTGGCCCCAGCAGCTCCAGCCCTTCCAGGAGACAAATTAACCTGCTAAGAGCAACACAAAAATGAGTGCAGGGAAATCATGTTTCTTCATTTTAGCAAGGCAAATTGGCTCCTGGAGAGCAGGATGAGAGCATGAACAAAGCTGGGGAGCAGAGAGGCCGGGATGGGTGGTCAGTGAAGGGAACCTCCTCTCCCTGCTGCTGAGAGCTGCTCTGGTGGCTCTGCTTAAAGACTTCAGTCACCTGTGGTTAAATGACGTCCCCACTGTCACATACTTGGGGACAGAGAGATGAGCGTCATCTGGTGCAGCTTAAGGAGGACATGCCAGAGAACGACCTAGCAAGCAGGTAAAGCAAAACCTTGGAGCTCTGCACCAGCAATCAGTCGGACAGCAACAATAATAGAACCTGCCCACGTAGTATGTGTGGGGATAAGTTTTCTACTTTAGCCAGTAACTGATAAATTTATGAGATTAGTTTTTCTTCCACCATTATATATTGATTTATCATGGATTCAGATAATACTAAATATGTGACAGAAGGGAACAACAACCAATCTATCAGTGCTTAGGATCTGCTTTAGATTTTATCCCTATCTAGTCTACACTTGCACAGATCCGGGGCAAAAAGTTCCTGCTGACACATAGGCACTTTCTTCCCAAGAATATCTGTCCTTGTTTCAGAAGATCCACTTTTTTTTCGACTACATTCTTCTCTGTCCTGCAAATCACAAAAACATCCTCTTACCTAGTTTGCCTCTCACTGCCCTTTGCTGCTGAACTTCAGGATTTTCCAGCATTAAGAACACCCCATCCCTTCTCCTACAAACTGATATGGCACCCTACTTCAGATAAGACTCTGGTACTTTAAGTTTCCATATGATTCTCAAAAGATTTGTGTCGCCCGCCTTAAGCAATTGGATCTCTGTTATGTATTTTGAAAGCAGCTTTGGAAAACAAACAAACAAAAACCCAAGCAAGTAAACACCCAGTATATTTTGCTAATTGTGCATTTTTTTTTCTGAGATAGCCTCCTTGTGCCTGTGAAATTTGGTGAAATGATTAGAATGCCAAAGCGCAACATACACCAAACACCATCTGCAACTTCCAGTGGTCTAAGAAATGCATTTTTGCTTTCTGCCCACCTGCATCTATTAATTGCTTTCCCACAAGAACTCCCTCTGCTAAAGACTGAAGCTGTGCTGTATGCAGATAAATGCATGCAGGGGGTTTCTAATTTAATTTCCTCTCATTAATAGTCTTCCTCCATGGCAACATATCAACTGTGACGATAAGGACGGACACCTGAGTATACACATCTCCTCTTCAGTCTGTTTATAGGCAAAAGCTGTCAAGCTTATTAAATGAAAGAAAATTTTAATATTTGTTAAGGGTTACTTGATCAGGACAATCTTTTCTCAAGAAGATATGGGCTCGCACGGTTGTAGGCTGGACCTAAACCACAGGCCTAGGGCTGTACTTCTCTGTAGCTGCAGCAGATCTTCGTTACCCCGTGCAAAGCAGGAGCGCTGGGTCCTGCTAACACTGGTTAAGTGCAGGAGGCAGCAGTGGTCTCCAGATGGACAAGGGGCAGCAGCAGAGGTGCGAACCCAGCACCGCCATCCTCCCATTACTCTCACCCAGTTGTTAACTACAATGCCGGGCCATTTAAATGCTAATATTATTTAGCATGAAGCAATCATTCAGGTTGGAGTCCCAGATTCTCTGGGAAAAAGAAAAAGGAAACTGAAAACATTCCCCAGGATGGCTCCTCACTCATGTGTTTTGGAAAGGAATTGCCAACAGCACCTCACTGTTAATAAATGGGTTTGGTTTTTCAGTTCTCCAGAGTTTCAGCTTTGTTAAGTACAGACAGGCTTTGCTTTTACTTATTTTTCTATCTCTTATCAGAGTGCATTTTTGCAGGTTCCTTTCCCTCCTATATCACTTGTATGGATCTTTCCTTTTTTTTTTTTCAAAGCAAACTTGGATATAGAAAATCCATTCAAGAATGCTTAATGTACAACACTCAAATTGCATTTGACTATGTCACCCAGTTTAGAAGGATGAAAAGAAGAAGGAAAGTCACCAATCATGTTTTTATGTCTGGCAGTTTCTCAGATAACAGCTTTAAAACAGCTCTTGGGTTGGATGCTGAGCATCACACCCCAAAAACTGCCATTGTGGAGAGCCTCATGGCTCGTTCAGGCAGGCAGTCAGCAACGCTGGCAGAAATCACCACTTACATTACAGAATAGTATCTGCATAGAAATGCTGGCCTTAGGTTTTACTACTGAAGCTAATGTAATACAGAAGATGAGAACAGCCAAATCTGCTTCTATTTGGAGAAAACAACAAAAACAGAAGTCACAGAGGTGGCTAGCAGGAAGGAAAAAAAAAAAGCCAGGTGAGGAGTTAGAGAAAGCTCAGAACTCTCTCGCAACACCAGCAATCTAGTTTTGGATATGCCTTTCCCAAAGCCATGTAATTCCCTTTAGCCTAGGAAAGTGAAATTCTGAAGATGTAAATATGCTCCCATAGTCCTAGAAACTGTCTAGGGAAAGACAGGCTGCTATGATGACCACCTTGCAGGTGGAAATGGTACTTACGCTTTCTAGGAGAGGGCCAAGGAGCCAGAGGCAGCTGTGGTGAGCAGGGCACCTTGGCTCATCCCGGCTCCCAGCTGTGTGGGAAGGAGCCTGGAGCCCCGGTCCCGCAGGCTGGCCCCAGAGCCAAGACCCACATGACTCACTCAGTGGTCATCCAAAAATAATACAGATCTTGGCAGGGAAAGGGAAACAAAAAACAAACTGGCAATTTTTGCTCTTCTGGCTCTCATTTTGGCTTTCTGTAGTTTGAATTAGAGCAATATTTTCCAGTCCCCCTCTCCAGTTACCAGTCTGATAAACGTCTATGCAGTTGGGGATGCCAACCTGTCCTGGGGGACCAGCCCAAAGCCCATTGAAGATATGTACCTTGGCTTTAATTTCAATGAATGTTGGTTCTAGCCAACTACAAGCCCCCTTCATATTTACATGTGCTCTGAAACACGATAAGAGAAAGCTGCTTGGACTGGATCTCAATGTGTTATTACACTTAACTAAAACAACAAGAACAATCATTTTAACCTTTTGTTTTTGAAGGAGATTTTCTATCCCAATTTTGCAGACTTAGGAGGTTGAGGGATTGGGGATAAACACAGTTATCTAAGGCGAACACAAGCCCCAAACTCGTGAAGACTCACGTATACTGGTTCCCATGCATTTTTGTTTTTGAATTACACAGCATTTCCTTAAAGAGTTTCTGAAAGAGTTGGTGCCTTAATGTCTTGGCATTGTCAGAAGCAACACAACTTTTGCAATAAAATGAATTTTCATTAGTATGTCAGTCTATTCAAATACACTTATATGTTAAGCAAAATCTAGCTATACCTTCAGACGATAATTTGTTGCATTTTGCCCTGGTGACAGTGGGAACAGAGTTGTGCACATTTGATCTTTTTCCCACACAGAAATAAACTAAGTGCATTTCCAAATTAAATTACTGTACTGGGAATTTTTCCAGTACCAGACATTACTTACAGCATTACACAAATTAAAAGAATAACCTGCTTTGTAGGGTTTCTACGGTGAGAAGTAACCATGCAAAAGCCATATCTGTGCTGTGCAGCTCCGTTTCCAGGCCTCTTTCAGACCACAGAAGTGTTATTCTAATTTCAGCAGTCTCCAAGGACTGCAACATATTTACCCCTAATAAATGGCAGTCCAAGACAGTATCCATCTTTTGGAATGTGCTTGGTTACTCCAGCGGCTAAGATAGAGTTTTGTTGCTTTTGGCCTTGCAGGATATATTCAGGGTACCTTTCTTTAGCACTAGAATAATTTACGAAGTTACGATCAACCGGGCAACGCATCTGTTTCGAAAGCTCGATGGAGATAAGAAAGAAAGCACGAAATTCAGTCCAGGGAAGGAGGGAAGAATAATCTATTTGGCCTTTCTCTGAAGCGGCATGGCTTATGTCAATGACACAAATTGTTGTTTGCCAGGGGCAAACATTTGGGTTTATTCATAGATCCACCCAGTTTGGGAGCCTGGACAAGCCCTCGTACAGGCACTCTCCAGTACGCAGACCCTGGGCACTTTTCAAGACACTGTTATTGTACCGGAACGTTTAAGTCAACAAATTCCAGTGAGGAAAAACACCACCTTGCCACGCCAGTTTTACAGGTTGTACCTAAAATGTCTCAGACTGGCTTTCCCAGTGTCATTTGTTATTACTTCAGTGTGCATCAGCAGACCTGTTTCATAGCCTGGAACTCATCTTTTAATGACATATTACTCCAGAAGAACTCGGGGTCAGGTAATAACTGCATTGCATCTTACAGATATTTGGAAGAGAAAAGAAAAAAAAAAGGAGATTAAAGAAATAAATAAAAGAGGAAAAAACCCTGCAAACTGATGTTGGTAAAAGATGCTAAACTGGCAGCACAAAGCTGAAATATGTCCTGCATACCCAGAAATAACCAGGGTGTCCCTGGCCAGCCTAGTCCTGCCTCAGTGAAGCCCTTCCTGGGATGGGAGCTGTGATATCCCAGTCTCCCAAAATAAAATACATTGCAAACCATCATATTGTGATTCAAACTTACAGATTCAAATTGTAGAAAAGAAAGCAAACAAATCGAAAGTAATTCTCTCTACATTGTTTTACAGTCCAATATTAGTCTGTCAGAAAATGCCAGAAACATGCTTTCCTCACACAGTTCCTAAATATTGCATAGTTTACCATATGTCTTCTATATATGACTGTTCACCTACAAGCTGAGTATCTTTTAAAAAACCATGTCCACCCCTGGAGACACTGCAAAGTGCTCCCTATACAGCACAGACCAAACACGAGGCCAATCTCACAAAGAGCAAGGAGACCCTGCCACAGTCCAGGGAAAATACTCCTATATGTGAATTGGTTTTGAACACAAGAGGAATTTGAGGAGCCTTAAGTCAATGGAATAATCTGAGAAGATACAGCAAATTAATTAAATCTACGAAACACAGTAATTCACATCATGTCAATAAACTAACTAGGACCAAAACCATCCTGTTGAATTAACTGATTTCACCATTGGAGATTTTCCTTGTGCTCATATTAATAGAAACCTTGAAGTCTGTAACAGCTGTGATAAGATATTTGGTTACATTGATGTAAATGTACTTTTTCTTATCAATATGCAAACAGGAGCCTAATCTATTTATCTCTTTCACATTTTATTTGGGGGAAGGGGACAAGAAGGGTTGTCTTTGAAGATTGTTTTCAAACTTCGGTATCTAATGGAACGCAGTTGACTTCTAAAGCAAATAACATTTGTTACGTGCAAAGCAGATTGTTTTATTTTTCAGTGGTATTTTCCAGGTTTTATCAAACAGTTTTCTAAACAGGCTTCAGCCATACGTAGGATTTACCTTCCGCAAAGTGCTTTTGTGTAGGTCAGCCATTACAAACGCCGCTGTCAAAATAAGGCGTAATAATGCACAGATGTCCCTTGGGAGACCTAACATAGGAGGTAAAGGAGATAACAGCCAAGGGTTTTTCAAGGGGAGAAGCCACTTTGGGGGATGCCAGGAGGGTTAGTACCAGGGAACCGATGACATCCAGATGACTGTGCCAGATTTATTTCAAGAAAAGTGCAATGATTTAGAATTACAGGAATTGTTGGTTTGAGAATTGTTGGTTCTTCAGCACTATCCACTCCTCTCTTCTGGTGCGAATCTAGCTGTGTCCTGCATGTGTCCATGAAGCTTCCATTCTAATTCAAATTCTGAATCTGGCTTTTACTTTTAGGGACAGTCACCTTCACAGCTGAAATACATTTTTTCACATTCAAATGCACATGCTGTTTCCTTCCACCACGTATAACTCTAGCTGCTCTCGCAAAATTGAAGCTAAATCAGAGCAGTGGACCAGGGAAAACTGAGAAAAAAAAAAATGAATCACAGGTAAATATCCTCACTGGTAATTGTTATTCTAAAACACATACCTGCTGATAGCAGAGGGCTTGCAGAGATAGTGAATGTGTTTGGCTGCCCCGTGTCAGCCTTGCTGTGATGCTGGCAGCAATTTTGGCTGGTGCTTGATATCTGGTGCAGCCTGAGCACCCAGTCAGCAATACAGCGCTTAGTCAAGGGCACAGAAATGTAGGTGAAAACACAAGGTAAAACCTTATGCTGGCAGGAAGGTGGCTGACCTGCTTTCTTCATATTTTTATGATTTACTCAAAGGCAAGCCCACTGTATTTTTATTTGATGATTAGAAGTACTTTTTGCTCCAGAGGGGGGAAAAAAAAGCAGCCTTAGCTCTCCTTTAGCTCTCCCAGCAATCCACACAAAGGTAGTGAGATATCTTTTAAGTCATTTTAAGCCACAGAGTCTCAGCAGGGAAGCTCTGTGGACTGTTATGGGTCATAAGAGCAGTGTGAGAGACTGTTCTTACAGTCAGAGACTTAGTCCCCACTGCTCCCCATCTTTTACAGCTATTCTTTTTCTCTCCATGCTCATCTTTCTAAAATAACAGCAAATTGATTGTATTTTCTCCTTCCTTATCAGGAGTCATCAATCTTGATTTTTTTTTTAGTTATATAAAACTCATGCATTCTATTGACTTGGATGGTGGCATATAGCCAGTAGTGTGAGTCGGGATACACAGCCAGCCACCATGCCTTTAGGGAGAACAGCTTTTACTATCAAGAACAAAACTTAGAAGAGCATGTCCTGCAGTTACTATGAGTAGAATTAAATATGGATATCAGCAAAAGGGAATATTTCCAGTAAATTCACTGGCACCTGTTCTAGGAACTGCCGATAACAAATTAATTTAAGAAAATGTAATTAAATCTATAAACACTCTGCAAACAGACAATAGTTAAAGAGCTGAAAACTTTTCCATGTGAAATGTGAATATGCACAAGTAAAAATCACATCTACACGCTAGCCACGTATGCACACAGAGTTTGCCAATGTGCGTCAAAATTCATAGGGTCTGCAGCACATTCAACAGCTCCTACATGATCCCTCACTTAAAGCACTGGCTGCTCTGTTACGTTCTGTACGTTGGTCCCTGGCACCCAAATCTCTTTGCAAAGACAGACTGTCAGTTTGTCATCAATACAGACGTGACCATTACTGTCTCTTCATCAAGAAATTATTTTCCAGCATAATGCTTAAGAATGTTTACAGTTAAAATACAAACAAAACAGGCAGAGATACACATTTCAATACAGTATATGGGAAACACCTGGCCTTAAGAACATTTGGGCAAAAATTGCTGTCAACCTTCTGTTTGTCAAAAGGGTATATTTATCCTCTGACTTTTTGTCATGACCTCTGCATTCTGAACTGAATTAAAGGTTTATGGGCAGGAATGCAGAGCGCAGGAAATCAGGAAATAGCAAGGGAAATGGCTTTCCTGTCCCATTTCGCTGCTTTACGTACTGTAACGTCATCAAGTACAGGGACCCGCTCAGTTCACTCTGGCATGTGTAATCTGGGATGTGTGTGTCGGATTGGATTATCGTACACCATAGCGTTCTGTATCATCTCTCTCTTTTGTATACTGTATTATCCTGTATTACTTCTCTCATCGGAGAAAGATGATCTCCTGAAGGATACAGTGCTGATCTAATCAGTTCATGACAGTAAGAGGGACATGTGGATTTCAACGGTGACTCATTTCTGTGGTTAACTGAAAAACTAGACATGCTTGAGCTAGTCAGACACAATTTGAATCACTTTGAACCATTTGCCCCTGCATACGTTTTTAGAAGTAAAAGCAGAAAGATCAACTCCACCCCGCAAAGCTGCCGATTCACCCAGCATTTTCACAGGCTCATTTCTCTAAAGGAATATTCACTTTGGAAATTCATAAACTGAAAGTGCAAGAAAACAGTTCGCACTTTGTAAACAATTTTCCATAGACTTCGATGCTTTTAAGCCCTGCAACAAAGAACCAGGTGGGCAAAGTGCGTGACCTGTTTGGTGCTTAACGACCTTATTGAAATGCACTGAAATACTGATCTGTGTGCAAGTGCTCACCGGGGCTCTGGGTGGAAACAATACATCCCCTGAATTATTTTAAAGTTGCAGCATTGAGCTGCTGCAACAACAACATCACCACAAAAAAACTACCATCACCACCAGGAAAAAAAAAAAAAAAAAGAGAAAGAAAAAGTTTGCAGTAGCTGAACAGTTTATGTAAAAGCTTATCACAATCAGTTTTAAAGAAATATTTGGTAACAGCTTTCTGTGGAGCTGGCAGAAGATGAGCTCTCCAAATATCTTCCAACCTTCAATTAACTATGCTTTAAGGCTTTGACTATGTGGCTTTTTGGATTGAATAATATCTGTGGAAACGAATGGGAGCGGAGAACACTCTAAACACAGCAAAACTCACTCAGCGCTTTATAAGATCAAGTTCTTTGAGATAGCCCTAAAGCCTCCTAATTCTTGTTGCTCTTTCCACTGAAGTTAACAGGAATTGTCACATGTAGGACTACAAGATTTTATATTCAGTTTTCTTAGCAATATGCAATGTTACAAAAATGGGCCAAATACTACACCTAAAAAGATGGTCGAAATACTTTTTATTTTTCAAGTCCATGTATTGAGTGTCTGGATAGAATAACAATTGATACCATTTTTTAATATTTTGTTTCAAATGTCTTTGTTTGAAAACAAAATCAAGCCAATGTAGCTGAAGCACGTAGGGTTTCATTTAGCTGTTTAAATAGAGTATTTGGAAGCAGAACGGTGTTTACAGGAAGCTCCAAAATAGGAATGTATATTTTTATGCAGTAATTAGTGATTGTTTAATATACCAACTGGGAAGGCAAAGAACAGCATAAACACATAATTGTTACCAGGCAGGGAGAAGTAGAGCATTAGGAGATAGCATAAATAGTCAAACGTGACCTCCAAAGGTCAAAAGAGAACTAAACAATTTTGTCACAGCACTTGCTTATTTAAGTCAATGCAAGTCCAATTTCCTCTCTGCTGCTTTGCCTGGTATTTTATACTGTCCAGTATTATTCTTATTTGACAGATATAGACACAGAGAACTAGTTGTCTGAAATATATTTAGAAGTTGTGCGTGGTTATTAAGCAAGGATCATCTAGAGCATTTTGCAAGTCAAAGACTGTTATTTTGAACCCAATGCTACATAAAACGTCCACATTATATTAATTTCTCACAATGATTTACTGAGGTCAATGACAATAAAAATGCAAGTCAGCTATGGAAGCATTTTGTAAACTAGATGATTTTCTCTTAACTCCCTTCACGCTGTCTTGTACAAGACTATCCAGGCACTGAGTGGCAAAAAAATTTTAAATTTGATCTCTGGTACAAGCAATTTTCAGTAAATTAATGTATTCTTTGACCCCCATCCTTCCCAAATATCCCTTCTTCTTCAATGCAAGGCTAGGATTTCACTGTGGGGGAGTAACCCTATGTATGAACCACAGGGAAGGCAGGATTATTTGGTTACACTTTAAATCTTGTTCATTTTTTAGAGCCTGTTCTTAATAACAAATAGGGCATTTTATGCTCATATTCTTCTGTTTCTCTCTCTCTCTCTCTTTTTTAAAAAGTTTCCTTGGAGTGATTATAAAAATCACTTAAATCCTGGAGGGGAACTATGCCTCAGTGACAAAACAAATTTGCCACAAATCATTTTACAAAAGAACAGCAGGACTTTGGAGCAAACTCGGGAACTGTTCCTATTCATCATTCATTTGTTTTGGAAACTCCACCCTCCTCCTGCCATGTTCAATATCTAATTGGCATTCTGACACTTCAGATAACTAAACATCTGCTGCGTGGATGCTTCTTAGAAGTCTTTTGTTCCCTAAGTTGGAGTTCAAGGGATACAACTCACCGATACACTACATTCGTGCCATTGTTAGGGCAACTTCTCTTCCTGAATGGAGCAGGAACAGTCAAATAAAAGCATTTTGCACAAATACTTCCCCCTGCTCTCCCGATAAGCTTCCTAAGGAGTTGGTGTATTAAAATGCAGACGCCCGAGGATGGCTGCTGCTTAGCTATTTCCGCAGCTTGGAAAGTCGGGGTCTTTGCAACCCTGCTATTAGCAGCTGTTGGCAAAAGGTTAATTACTGTTGCGGTGACAAGCAGGTTTCATCACCGAGTAAAACCGAATGCAGTTTTTTTTTTCCTTCTTTCTCTTTTTTTTCTTTTTTAAATAAAGTATTTCAATTAATGTAAGTGAACAAGGCAGGTAGCCACCATCCTGGGCTGCTGTGAGACCCTGTTAATTAATGTTTCAAGAGCCTTTTAGAACACTTGCTAAAAAGGCATTGCAGACACATGGTACGATATTAATCTTGGCTCATGAAATAAATCGTATATAAGATTTTGGGGATTCAAATTCACATGTTTCAGCCACTAGGACTTTTTCGGTCTACAAGTTTTATTAATTGATTGACTGCTGGGCCAATATTACGATTGCAGAACATAATCTGCACTACTGGAGCTTCTAGAGCTTTCCGTGGTGATCAGACTTCATTGTGCTAGGTCCTTCCAGGAGCCTGGGTCACCGCTGTTGTGTCTGAAAGGCCGAGCCTTACAAAGATCTAAGGTACATGTGTTAGTGGTCAGGGATAGATCTTCATCTCCCAGGTCCTGGTCCTGCCTCACCTGGACTAGACTTTTTGCAAAGTAGTTGCTACTTAATACTAGATGAATAATAGCTGGATCATCTCCAGTAGGTATTTCCATGTTCATGACTGTGGGAAGAACATTTCCTCTCTGTATGTGGCCTCTATTTCTACAAAGGGCCATTTAAATGGCACCAAAGCATTGCAAGAGGCCAAGACCCGAGGGAGGTGCCACCAGCCGTGATGGAGCTTTGCTGCCCAGCACGGTCTGAGGTCTCAGCAGGCGATGCTACAGCAATCCCCCACCTGTGCAGGTTTCCAAGCATTGCTTGAGGCATTTTTTTTGCCTCTAGAAACCAAACATGCTCTGAAATCATGCTGCTTAACTCTGTGAGCCAGGTTACAGAGCAGGGCACAATGAATGCTCCTAAAAAAAAACCATTGTGCCCACGCTGCTGCATAAAAAAGACTGCTGAATACACTGCATAGGAAACAGCTCACGTCATTGTCCTTCTGCACACACAATCACTCAAATGATGCATGTAAATAAGAGATTTTATAGGCACATTCACTTTGCAAATCCTTCCATCTATTCCAAAAGCACTACATTGTAAACATTAACAGGCTGACCGTAAGCCTCCTGAATTTAGCAGAAAGGCTTCCAGTAACATGTGAGTGGGACTGAATTAGACAAATTGACTTCTATGCTCCAGATACCTCACTGGTTACTGGCCTCAGATTTTGGCCCTTGAAAGCAGTCAAAGCATATAAAGTATTTTCTGCAACTTCTAACTACACCAGCCAACTAACAAAAGGAGGAAACAAATTGTGTTAAATAAGCCCGCTTAGCCAGAAAAAGAAAGGATGGAAAAAAATCATAACTATTTGCTTAAATGAATGGCACTGCAGGAGCTGACACACACAGAATGGGTAGCTCATGAGGGAGTCACATTTGATACTTCCCAGCAGTATTTTTTTGATGAAGTGCTGGGTGGTTATAAAGAGCTAGATGAGGTAGGTGAAAGTGGAAGAGCCATTTGTACCTCTTGGTGACAACTATGGCTGAAAGCAAGCTTGTCCCTCATTAAATGTTGATTTATATTCAGTGTAGATGATTCCACACTGGCAATGACAGACTTAGCATATGACTTTGGGAAATCTGAATTCAGTTCACAATTCCTGCTCTGCTAGCAAAATGTTTCTTCATTTTGGCTAAGTGATTTTAGCAACTGGACCTTCAATATTGGACCTTTCTACACTTGTTTTCAGCACTATGTACCCCAAGATACAATTGTCACCATTTGAGACTCATAAGACTCAAAACAAAGAGGTTTTGGTTTTTTGGTTTCACAATTTGTCACACAAAACCTGATTCAAGAGAAAACAGAAAGAGAACCAAGATTCAAGAGAAACTTTCAGTAATATTTTGCTTTTCCATAGAAACTTTTGTGAGGAAGCTTCCTGGCTGATAGGTCTTAACAGTAGAGATTTTGAGAGTTTGACAAGTCAGAGGAGGAAAGCTGAAGCTCTGGGCCTTGGGAACAGCAGTGATAGCATAAAATACAGATGATTTTCCAGAACACTGTACTGTCAATCTTTATTACCTGGACAACAGTCACATTTCTGTCCTCGCTCATCACATCTCTGGTTCTGCACTCTCAGTCTGGAAAGTCCAGAGGTAGCCAGGGAAGACCAAGGTGAATTACTTCCAGAAGGAGATCCTGCATGTGTGGTTTTCCACTGCTCGGCCCAGGGCCCCCTTGCAGCATTCTGCCTTTCCCTGCTTGCCCCTGCCCCCCTGCCTCTACTGATGGTCCTTCACTGAGATCATTTTCCAGACATGGCTGTTGGGGCCTTCTGTCATTCTTTCCAACCCACTTTCTCTTTTCTTTCTTTCCCTCCTCCCTTTCTTTTTTCTTCTTTCCTTGTAAAGAGAGAGATGTCAATGAATCCCTGACCTACATAGGCTGACCCTGAGGAGTCAGAGATAATACACACAAGTAAATGAGGTCAAAAATGGAGGAAGAGCCCCCACATGGTTAAAGGAGAAGTTTAGCTCTGCTGTTATTTCTTGAGAAATGTCAAGAGCGCGGCTAAGCTTCAACCCCTCCGTGTCCTTCAAAGGCCTTTCAGACTCTTTAACACGATTTTGGGGCAGGATTTATTGCCAGAAAGAGCAACTCCAGAGAGAGGGTGATAATATTTCCTCATATTCTCCCGCATTTGCCCCTCTGAAGCATCATCACGGTTGAGTGGAGGTGACAAACCCGGTTCCACTGAGGGTAATGCAATGTGATCACCCCACGGGCCCGGCGCAGGCCGCCGCCGCTCCCCTTGGACTGCCGGACTTTGGGAGGAAGCTCCCTCAGAACAGGCTGAGCTCCAGCCCTTGCAACAACCTTAGCAATTTAGGGAGTTACAGCCTGGCGAGGGACAGCTTAATCTCCCAATTCAGTGGGACCGATTGAAAGATAATAAATATGCACACACATATTAAAATAAAATGCCAGTCCATGCATTTGAGCCAATTGTACCTGGTAACTGCAGTCATATGCAAAACACATGAAAGCATTTCATTTGAATCAGACTGCCTGCAGCTTTCTCACATGCAAAAAAGCAAAGCAAAGGAAAAAAAAAACCCTTTCACAAAAGAAGTCTGAGCAATCTTACCTGTCGCTGTAAAGCAACAGTGTCGGAATCATATATATTCATCCACAGCATGAAACAGGCTTCTTTACTGGCGGTAACATAACATCCAGGTGTTAGGCCTCAACCCCACTTCAACTATTGTTTATTGCCATTGCATGGATTAATCCCTGCTGTCAGTCCGGTCTGCGAGATGCTCTCAGAAAGAAAGGTCTGCATAGCATCACGAATGTCAGATCCTGCTTTGATACACTTTATCTTCCCTTATCCCTTCAAACTCACCATGACTACTCTGCCTGACATGCTAAAAATGCTTTAGAATTGGTGCATATAGACCAAACTCTGGTTTGAGGGGGGAAAAAAAAAATCCTGCCCACCCCCACTTTTTTTTGCCATTTTTTTTTTTTTTTGACAGAAATCATTGTTGATCTGATAAGAAGTTTGTGGAGGATCCAGTTACAAACCGAGAATCCCCAGAGTCGGTGATTCATTAGCAGTTGTCCTAGTGTTACAGGAAGTAAACAGCTTTTAGATGTGCATTTTGCATCTAATTATGTCACAGTCCACTAGCCTTCTCAAAGGTGTGTTGTTTTTCAGGGTAATACATTAAAGATAACAGATTTTACAACAATAGCTGGGGAAAAAAACAAAAACAGATAAGCTGCAGCTTTGTAAAAGCAGCCAGAGATCCTCACTCCATAGTGAAGACAACTGGGTGTCATTTGGAAAATGTGGAACTTCACCTATGGAAAAGGTGATTCTTGCTACTTTTTATTTATTGCAAATGATTTAGCATCTCATCAGAACACTGTGCTGATGGCTGAGAGTTTGCCACCTTCTATGGCCTGGGAAGAGACTTGGCCCATCAAATTAATTCACAACCCTAGAAGGAACTATTGGGAAGAAGGAGGAAAGGAGAAACGAGGGCAAGATCATCCTCCTGGGACATCAGGTTATGGAGAGCGACATTGCAGCAGGCGGGCAAGGACCACTTGGCCTGCAGGGAGCCAGCATGGTCTGCGGTCAATGTGGTCCTCACTTCACTTATGGAGGGTTGAAAAAGAGGACCACAGTGCTTTATGGACACAAACACGGACATTCCTCTGAATACTACCCAGGATGTATTTAAGTAGGGGATGACTGATCCCATTAGCCTGCTAAATCCCAGACTCAGGGGTGCAGAGAACAGCATTCTTAAGAAATGGGCCCTTTTATTTCAACTTTGCTAAGAAAACAAAACAAAAAACACAAAATAATAATCTAAAACATACTAAGGCAAGTCATATTTTGG
>JAVCKT010025282.1:10775-21009 GCA_032273925.1 Rhynchotus rufescens | reverse complement strand
TGTTTTCCAGAGTTGTGATATGGGGCACTACTGAAGACAATATACTAGGCTTGCTTAAATTTGATATAACTTTGCATGGGCTGCTCTTACATGGATGTCAGGATTCCTTATTAGCCTTAGCAATGTTATTGTTATTAGCCACTTGGCAGCCTTATGCAGAAATATCTTCTACAGTACCCAGCCACTGCTACAGGGTAAGGAAGGGACCACTGCTACGTTGTTTAAAATCAGAGTCCATCAAGCACTAAATATGCAGTTGCAGAGACACATCCTGCACTGTCTTCAAAATACAGAAAACTACTTGGTCTATTCAGTGTACTAACATCTCTGACAGACAGAAGAATGCCCCATATCTGTTCTCTTGTTCATATACACATCAGCCAAACTCTGGGGTACAGCACTGGGAAAAACCATATTTCAAACCAAAAAAGCCAGCATTTCTGAAAAACGTTTATCTACCTGTAATCTACAGAAACTAGTAACTCCCAGAATTGCTTAGGATAAACTCATGTGGTTTCTGGAATCAATGAAGAACCATGGGCAAAACCTAGAACCTATAAAGTTCTATAGTACTTTAAGACTGATTTTCATAGTATTTAAAATTTCAACTAAGCCTATCAACTCCTTAATTACAGGGGACTCCTTCAATCAAAATGGGGAAAAACTCCTTTCTCTATGACACCTTTAATCACAACTGTTCCTTTTTGCCCCAAGGAAATCCTCAGATGACAGTGGTTGCAGAAACACCTGATATGAAGGCCACCAGCCACCTGCCAAGTGGAACTTACTTGTGTTATAATTGAAGAAACATGCTTGAGATCCTTCTGGAGCAGGTTTAGGAAAAACATTTTATAAAGAGCATTCAGTTTGCTCCCTTCTGTCCAAATCCACCCTGCCTGTTTGGGCAGAAAACCTGCTGGAGACTGTGCCAGCCTGGGCAGGTGGAGAGAACAGAACTAGCCCTGCAGAGCTTTCCAGAAGGGTGCCCATCTAACAGGTACATCAAGACTTTGAGAAGGCAGAAGGGTTTTATTGTAGTCAGAATAGAGCTGCTATAGAAGCTGTATTTTGGTTTTTGCTTCAGACCCTTCATAGAAGACATAGGTGACAATACATCAGGCATGTGACACATAGCTGGATAGGGAGGAGAAAGTGAGATGAAAGAGATCGGGAAAAGGGATATTAGAATTCATATGTCCTGAGCAAATCCGATTTAGACATGAATGTAAATCCATGGCTTTAGTGCCTCAGTGGAGAAAAGTAGGCAAGAGGATCAGAGAGATGGCTAAAGCACTGGAGAGGTAGAGCCTGGGCCGCAAAGCATGAGTCACTGTCACCCCAAGCTTAGATGTTCCAATGTGAGAGAAAAACTTTTCCTTCCAGTTTGGGAAATTAAAATTTCAGACTTTTTCCTCAAAGAATTTTCTAAATTTCAGGGGTGAGGAATGGTGGGGGTAGTAGAAGAGCCACCCAAAGGAATTAAAAGGGCATGTGCCAGGTTTCCAGGATGGCTGTTGCAGAGCCCAGAGCTGCCAGTGTCCAGCAGATGTTGGGTGGCAGCCAGGGCAGTTTATCTCTAGGCCCCACTTGCCCCCTGTCTGAAATGACAGAAAATCAACCCCAATTTTAGCAGAAGTTCATCCCACAACTCCTGTAATTGAATGTCTTGGTCTCAGCATCCTTGTGGCTTTTCCTGCCCTCTGGGAGTCCCAGCAACCAGGGAAGATCACACGGACAGCTCTGCAGTCAGTGACCTTTTGGGATGCCAAGACACATGTTAGTATCAACTGTCAGAGGGCTACAGATTGATTCATGCTGCACAGACTGTTGCAGGGAAGCGACCTTAGCTGGAGCCAAATAAGATCCTTGAGAGGATCCTGGATTTTAAATAGAAAAGATAACATTAGCACATTCTGAGGAAGTGTATTTTACATAAAAATTGTATTTAGAGCGCAATTCTGCATGAGAGACATGGGGACAAATCTGTGCTTGGCTGCAGACCTCCTTGGGCACCTCTGTTCCCCTCTTGCACCCCACAGCTACTGAAGCAGTTAACGCAGGAAGGACCTGTGTAGCACTCAGCTTCCACACCAGCAAGGACCCAGGCTATGCTCGAGGCAGACGTAGCACAAGACCAACCCAAACACCAACGTCATCCTAAATGCAGCGAGCAGCTTCTTTCCCTCCCCAGGGTGGATGCAGCAAGCCTGATGGTGACCCGTCGTATGAAGGACCAGAAGAGAGAGGCAGCCAGCTCTGGGTGGGGTGCACAAGGGAGAGCAGGACTAGCAAAGCCCTAGGCGTTTCACAACACAGCTGCTGTAATATTAAGTGCAACTTACATTGTAGGCCTTGACTATCAGCTCAATGATGTTCTTGGAGTCTTTGTGTAAAATCTCTACTGTTGTTCCAGGAATTAATGCTGTAAAATTCTTAAAAAGAAAAAACAAACAGAAAGCACACTGAGATTCACACAGAGAGTACAAGGATGAAGCGTTTTCTGAGGTCCACCCTTGCAGCACTGACTCACTGCCTGTCCAGGACGCACGGCACATTATGCCTCACTATCTGTCAACATACATCATACAACTCTGTTCTTTTTAAAGTGGAGCTTGTGAAAGGAAAGCATTTCTAACACTAAGTAACATCAAATGCTAAACAGATCTCAAAGCCAAGGTAGACTGATGATAACCAGTGTGGCTCCCATCAGCCCAGTTCCTCTGCCAGATGGGGGCACAATCCAGTAAATTTACATGGGTTTAATCTGCATTCAGGGCAGCTGGCAACCCAGGAAGCAAGGCTGAGCTTACATCAGTCTCGCTCCCATTGATATATTAACTTCCACAGAAGAGGGTGTGGAGAATGAGCTAAACCTTTCAGCTCTCTATGGGTTAGCACTAGGATTTCGACCTTAGCAACATTTCTGCTTGTTTTGGTCAAGTTCTGCAGGATAGAGTTTGAAAGCTGGAGGGGAACATTTCTGAAAGCTCTCTGGTTCAAAACACCCCCCTTCTCCATTTTCTTTTAATAAAATCCTCTTCTGCAGAAGTAACAGAGTCAGAGAAGCGAACCCTGCTAGTGCAGGTCCAGAAATAGTTTGACTGCTTGTGGCTCAGGTAATCTTTTCCTTTTGGAGAGGAGGAGGAGGAGGATGGCGAGGGAGCTCAGACTGCGTTTGGCAAGTCCGGGCTCTGGACGCAGTGATGGAAAAACACAGCTGGGCAGAAACCCTGTGCACGCTTAGGTAATGGGATTAAGTCACTGCAAAATGGGTTGAACAGGTTTCTGCTCTCTCATATGCTGCACGGCTGGCAGCACTCCTAAAACCGAGATTAAACCACAGTCTATTTTAGGTATTCACATGCTCACTAACATGTATCTATTTACTTTAAGAGGCTTTAGTGCTTTTCACTGAAATAACAACACCCTCCAAGTTAGCAGGGAGAGAAAACTGGTGAGTTTAGCTTGGGAAAAAGCTTTTTTTTTTGACAGCCCTTCCTGCAGTGTGTGGCCTTGTTCATGTGCGCTAAAGACTGTTTCCAAACAAGACTGCTTCCACTTTCTTCCCCTGGAAGAAAGATGCTTTCAAGAAGCATTTAAGTCTTTCCAGCCCGAGTAGCTGAGCAGCACTTACCTTGTACAGGACATAATGACTTTTTGTAACAGCAAAAATGAGGTGGATGTTGTTTTCTGCTAGTTTCTCCCCAAGAAGCGCCAGGGAAGGATAATCCTGGAGGCAAAAACAGACCAGAAGACTGATGGGTAACACAAGCAAAGATCGATTTAAGATCAATTTAATTGCTCTTTTAATTGCTCTTCTACTCCCAACAAAAAGCTCATTCTAGAAATCATGTTTCACTGCAATACAAACTCCCTAGTGTACCAGCACAATCAGAACTGAAACTGTAGAAACATTTCTGTACATCTGTCTTCCTTTAGACACCTCTGCTGCACCTATCACCGGAAAATGGGAGCGACACCACACTCACTCACAGCAACACTTAAATCTCTTTTTTTATTTTCCCTCTTTTCTTTCTACTTTGCCATCAGCAAGTGCACATGTAATGCACTAGCTGCTGTCTGCAGGGATGCTAGATACGACCACTAGCTAAAACTGCAATAGAAAAATAACTGGGTTTTGCAAGAGTTGAAAGACACATTGTCTGCTCTTTCTTTATACTAGAGGCAGAAAGAGATAAGCTCTTTAATTTTGCAAAATTCATAGAGAGGGGATGGAGGATGTATGTTTTTCTAGCTACCCACAAGCAACTAAATGAACCAGGGCTAACTTTCAAGATACCAGGCTGAGGTTTTCAACATCCACACTGTTTCTGAAACATCATCCTCCTCAGGAAAGAAAGAAAGAAAGAAAAGAAGAAAAAAATTCTTACTTTACATGCAGATTTTAAGCCTCCAAGAAGCAAATATAGAAATGCCAAGGCAATATCCTCGTACCAGTTTCATAGCATAACAGCAACTGAGAACACGGTCTCTGAATAAGTTTATTACAGTCCCATAGAGAAGGGATTTCTCCAATTAATCTAACCTACTGCCACAAAGCAGTCATCCAGGAACACCTCCCATTACGGGGTGTTGTACATTCAAGAACAAAAAAAATCCATAATTAGTCCTTGCAATCTGCTTCATAAAAGCACCATTCTGCAGAACTGTTTGATAATTAAGCAGCAGACAAATGCTCATTCATTTAAATAAAAAAGAGCTAGTTTCTCTACTGATTACTAAGATTTATGTTAGTGTTGTGCTCACAGGCTGTGAATAAGATCAGCATCATATTGTGGTTGTTACTGTCACCACATCAGCAGGTAGACTCAGCCTCCCCACTGAAGCTGATCATCTACTGGACATTTAAAAAAGGGTGACACATTTTATGTTCTCAACTCTTGCATGCAGATCTGCACTGCAGGATGCAAAGTTTTCTTCCCCTTCATTTGCAATGAATCCTGAAGAACCTTGCAAGCCTCTGACCTCGCTTTTGAGCATCACAAGAACATTCACTGAAGGCGGAATGGCCAAAGGGATCGGTGAGTTTTATCTCCAAACTGATGGACCAGGTGCAAAGTCATGCCCAAGAGGGAGTGGTTGTCAAAAGCTGCTGCAAGCTGCTGCTGTGGTCTCCAGAGAAGCCAGGGGATCAGTTCTTTTGACCACCAGATGTCTGAGCACCCTGCCCAGTGCCCCCCAGCCAATGTGGGGCTGTTCTCACCAGCTGGCTGGACGCGCTGTACTCGTTTGCTTCGTTCAAGTGGCACTGGCCATCATGGGGCTGGACCAGCCCGCCCAGCTTCCCGTCCAGGGCTATGTGGGGCACGTCATCTGTTGTGAAGACCAGCAAGTGAGATGCCTCCTTACGCCAGCCAATCTTCTCCTGGGTGAAAACAAAACCATGAGACAATTTATCTCCCCCTCCCGTCATCCTGTCCATGGTGCCAGCCACACACCCTTCTAATAGGAGGGTCTCTGCCATCCTTAATTAAGAGAACAGCATGTGCATGTCCACCCATGCCTGGCAAGACACCAGAACGTCAAGGGCCCATCTGGTACTTCCCAGCATTTCTTTCATGTGCAGTTATTTTAACAGGCCTGACATGGGGTGTGGACTGCCCATCAGACCTTCGCTCCCCAGATCCAAGAATAAGAATTTCAACTGCTTTTATAGTCAAAGGAGACCTGCCAAATTCCTCCACACGCATTTAATCTGACCTTGTTTCCTCAGCTCCGTGGAATTACAGAGCTGCTACACAGCACGAAGCAACAGCAAGAGCTGTAATATCCCTGGTCAGCATTTTTCATTATAGCCCAGTCATAAAAACTGTTTGAGCTGTAACACATGAAGTCAACTCCCCGGGTCTGGGTAGGCTGTGTGTGTGCACAAGGTACCTTGCTATGCTCCCTAAGGATTTTTATCTAGCAGCTGCTTTGGCTTTCCCTTCTCAACAGATAAACCCCTCTTGTCTGGAAGCGATGGCACTTCCAAGTTAGGCTGGTTGCCACTTCTAAGCAAACCACAACGAATGCCTGGGCAGCCTTCTCTTCCCTCATCTCCCACAGATGTTTGGGTCACTCTGCACAAGCCCCAGGAGCTCTGGGGTCCACACAGCTGGCACAGAGCGGGACACGTGGAGCTTTCACCCTGGTTGCTTGCACTGACCCACACACAACTGCCCTGCCCAGTTCTGAAGGGAGAAATATCAGTGTATTTGGGAAGAAAAATTTGCCTATTCCAAGCCTGATTTGGCTGGTCACTGTGAAAGCAACAGGATGTCAGGAACAGAACAAGAAATATCTTGTACTTGGCCTGCCTGTGGAAGGAACAGACATTACGACCATTTCTGCATGGACAGATGCACAGCGATGGATTTTTTTTTTCCCTTCAAATAAAGTGGTAAGATTTATATGAGAAATGTTTCCTTCCCATGGAGCTTCCCTGCCTTTCCAGCTTCGCATCAGCCCTGGAAGCAGATCCGTGCCTAAGAAAGCACGTTCAAGCTGTTGGTTGCAATGGGAGCGAACGGGACACAGAGAAGCCAAGAGGAAGTGTTTTGAAACCATAACACTGCAGCACATTCCTCCTACATGAGCTGAGTGCTCTGGCCACCAGCTCATGCCAAGCTGGGCTGGCCGAAGCCCTGCCTGTCAAAGCCCACAGAGGGATCCTGCCACAGCAGACTGGAGCGAGCACACTGTGAGGAACAGAGCAGTTTGCCCCTAAAACATGAGAGCACCGTTAGGTTTCCGAGCAAGCCAGAAAGCCCCAGCTCACAGAGCCTTGCCTTGGTCACCCTGGCCCCCAAGCAACCCCGGAGCAAAGACACATCCATCTCCTTCCCTCCCTGCAGGAGCCTAGTGTGGGGTCATGACTGGCACTGTGCTATTTTCCTGCAAATAGGAGTCACAGCCCAAAGCCTTCTGATCTTTCCAACACATCTAACACTCACTTCACTTTAATAAGGACAGCTATTCTAGCTTACATTTCTTTCCTTCCCCTAAAGCAGAAGAGATTTTTTCTGAATGATCCAAACAATGTAAGCAAGTTTACAGTAATAAGCCTTTGACTGCACATATCCCTTGTCAAGTATGAGCAGGGTACAGTCCTGCTCATTGTGCAAAGTGGACTTCTTTGGCCTGAGAAGCAGAAGATGGTTCAACTGAAGTGATCTCATTGAAAGGAAGATGAAATTCTTCGTGCCAAAATGGAACTTCTCACACACTGCACCCAAAAGTCATAGTGGCTTTAATAATGCAAGCAGCAGTCCACCACACAGGAGCCCATACAGCTGTTCTCTTTGGGTATCCAAAGGTTTTTTTAAATTAAAAAAATATATAAAGAACTGAGGCCAGGAAACTTCTAAAGAGATTAGAAGTATTAATCTGAGTTTCATTTGCTGAGAAATGTGCTACTGCACAAAGAAAAGCTGCATTCAGACAGCTGCCTAAAAACCAAGAGCAAGACTTGACCTTTAAAACAAGAGTGAGACTCTTGATCTTGGACTGAGATTTGAGGGAAGAAAAAATCTACTCCTTCCTTTTTCTTTTTTAAATATATGACTTATAAAGGATCCTTAATAGCAGGGATAGGCGCTGACTCAAGACTGAGGAAAGTCCAAAGATGTGTTTCCACATGGCTCTGCCATGGATCTTGCTCCTCTCACCAGCTATGGTCGCCTCTTCCATTCTGAAAGATCACCTTTTCCTTCCTTTTAGCCAACAGCAAAGGCCAAAACAGCAACAACGGCCTCAGCAAATCCCAAATCTCCAAATCCTATTGGAATAGCTGCAAACCGCTGCATCGATATTTCCAAGCTTGAAAAATAAATTTTTAAATGTATACTTTGGCCTATAAAAAAATGCAATATCCAAAGATATCAACTGCTGGGAGACCCCATTGGACTCATCAATACATAAAACACGACTAGTTTCTCAGATGCCGAGCTCTTCAGAAGAAACAGATGCATGCACAAGAGAACTGAGCCTCAGGCATTAAGAGACATTAAAACACTCATTCTCCAAAATCTCTGTATTCTTGCACTGCTCTGAAAGGCACCTAAGAGTCTCCCAGACGCCTTGGTCATGTCTGTGTGCTAGTGTTTTGCAGGCACTTTTCAAATCTGCTTTAAAAGATGCTTTATTTTATAATCAATCATCATCTTGCTGCAGCTTAGTACATAAGCTCTGAGTCTTATATGCATACTACAAATCCCTGCAAGCTATGAAAACCAAAATATTGCAAATGGAAAAAGCAATTACAGAAGATTGGTTAATATTCCTAGCTCATGATTTTAGCATCGGTACAAAGGTTTTCTGTCTCTGGCTCTTTCTTTGCCAGCAGAAAAACATTTACCATATCCTCATCTTTCAAAAAGGAGCCAAACATGGGCCTGAGTATTACTCTGTATTAGCACTGCAAACTTTTCCCACTCCTGGATTTAAAATCAGGCCAAAATATGACTTGGAGCATTACACTGCTCCTAGATGGCTCATGCACAAGAAATGCCTGATATGAAACACAGCATAAAAACACCTGGGCAACAGATAGACACAGCTATTCCATGTGGTCAGCACAGGACGCCTCGGAAGCAGGTCCTTGTTTTCAAGGATGCTACAGCAATAGTTACAGCTCTGAAAAAATGCCTTCATTTGAAGGCCTAAAAAGGGGGAGCACGTCTTCATCCTAGCCCTATTACAGCTTTTTGGAGATCTGACAGACTTGTGAGCTTGATCACAGCCCCCTAGCTTTGAGGCCAAGGGCTAAGAGGTTCCTTCTCTTCACCTCATGTACCCAAGTCATAATCCCCATGTCTGATCTTCTAGCTGGACCAGGAAGGGTTAGACCAAGTAGATAGAGTGTCTCCTGCAGAAGACAACGCTGGCTTTGTTCCTCTGGTTTCAGAAGATCTACAGGAGATGAACTAAAACTTTCCCATCCAGAGGATACACTCATGTATCAGTTTATTGATCAAGTTCAAGCCTTTTTTTTGGTGCTAAAAAGAGGAAATCCTCATTTTGAAACTACAAAGCCAGCTATTTCTTTTACTTTGTCTCTCCAAGATGAGACTCCAGACTAAACTCAGGTTTGTGCCTGGCTTGTGTGACACTGAGGAAAGGGGGATTACAGCTGAAGAGGTATTAAAAGAACTAGTCTCGGGGGCACTTCCAAGTCTTGCTTCTCCTGCCTTTCTGCTCAAAGAGGAGGAAAATATCAGAGTCGGATGTTGTCACGCAGATTTGTGTGCCACAAATTCTGCTGTTGTGCACAGAACATTCATCGTCAACATGTTGTGCATTATCAACACGATGCATCAACACAGACAGGGGATTTTTTCCATGCTTATAACTGCCTAAAGCTTAGGTTTCAAATATGGTATTTGGCAGAAACTGGAAAAAAAACTACAGCAAACTAGAGAATGCAACAGGGTACAACAGTGACACAGTGATGAGAAACTCACTCTAAAAATCAGAGTATTTGCATACCTCTTTCATTGCACTGTGGAAAATCAGCTCCTAAATTACAGAAACTACTGTCTGTGCAGAGTTTAGTCACACTGATGCTTCATTATTGTCACTGCTGGATGCAAAGCATCATTTACTGCAGATAAAGAATCACTTTCTTCCAAACTCATAAGGAAGAGGTATCTAATTGTCACCCTAGATGTCCATTAGCTTCCACCTGCCCTGACCATGTTGGGTGAGACTCCAGCACACAGCCATTAATGGACAGTGGCCAGCACTCTGCTGCTGCAGGGAAAGTTAATCACTAAGCTCCTGTTTTGGCTACAAGGCTTCAGAGGTCAACTAGTTGGCCTGAGATTTAGAAACTCGCAAGTCTACACACAGAGACTTTACTGCCCATGACCGTCTAATCCATACACAGCTACCCCACCTTCAGCAAACACAGTGCCAAGGAGGCATGGGTGATCATGCAGCCAGTGCTTCCTCCTCACACATCATTCCTTTAACTTTGCTGCCTTCTGAGCTCCAGTAAGTAACTCATCATCACGGCCAGAGAAACTCTTCAGTTATGATTTCCACATCATGCCAAGAGTTGTAACAGCCCAAAAGCTTTTTTCTCACCAGTGCTGACCATTTATGCCCAGTCTTGATTTTAGACCTCATCTATGAAGGAACTAAAAGCCACCTGCACACTAAAGAGTCATGTGCAGAGACTTTGTTCCCTATGAGTGGTTTAAGACTGGCACAAGTGTCCAGGTGCCTGGAG
>JAVCKT010025282.1:0-10675 GCA_032273925.1 Rhynchotus rufescens | reverse complement strand
TAAAGAGTCATGTGTAGAGACTTTGGTCCCTATGAATGGTTTAAGACTGGCACAAGTGTCCAGGTGCCTGGAGCTATCTTGAAAACTGCCTGACTTCAAGAACAGCCTTCATGACAAACTGCAATATGTCTATATAATAAGGAAATATCCTCCCTTTTTTTTTTTTTGGTAAAAATGAAGTCAAAGAAACAGCAAAAATAAACTGAAATTTTCAAATGATGGGCAACATAACTGAGTCATTGCTCTGAGATTACTTTGCTCTAACCACTGATGCCACCTTTCAAGTTTTAATCTAGGCTAATGGTGAAGAGCAGCACTGTAGTTGTGCCAATAACAATATTTATGCCAGTCTGGGAGAGAAAAGATGACTGTTCAGAGGCACTGGATCCAACAGTGCAGGTTTAGTCTTGTTGAGAGCATGAAGTGTAAAATAAAACCAACCACGGCAAGGAAAAAAATCTGTTTTCCCACTCAGAGATGGGACACAGAGTTGCACAAGCCAGTACTAAAGAGCTTCTGCAGATGAGGTCTACTTCCCAGCCAGAAGAAAGCATGGTTTATCAAGAGGGCCACACAGACCAGAGGAAAGAGCCCAAAACTATGTCAGAGGGCCAAAACAACCACAGCCATCACTGGAGAGCAGGACAGTTGGGCAAAATGGAGAAGAAAAGCAGAGAGTTGAGAAGAGCATTAATTTTCTTCTCTAGCTAGAACAAATACAGACCAACCTATGTACTTGTTTGTCAGAGGAGAGATGTTCCCCCTTGCTGAGTCTAGAACAAGAGAGTTCTAGAAAAAGAACAGACTTCTTGAGCCACGGGCTGGGCCATAACTTATTTGCACAGCAACACACTGTAGTAGAGCCCTTGGGAGAAGAGAGCATCCCTGGCTAAAGAGCAATGCCTAACACATGCTGCTTCATTTAGGATGTGCCTGGGCAACCTGACTGCGGTGGGCAACGTGCTGGAAAGCCCCAAGGACACGGCTAACACAGCAGCAAAGCCAAGCTAACACCTGCAGGCTGCTGCTCATCCTGCCCATGATGATGCACATGCTAGTGCAGCACAAAATACAGCAGCGATTCCCTCACCAAGGACATGCCACACAGCACAGATTTCACATATTATGTTCCTAATGAAGGAAGGCAGGTTATTTTACACAAGGAGGTGGAATAACCCAGCTGCACTGGTTGAAATGGGGAGGATCCTGCTGTGCCACCAGTGCTGTAGCAGTAGCTCCTGACACCGCTTCCAAGATCTGAGATACCAAAGATTTATCCTAGTCTAAAGATATAATGCACAGAATCTCCTCCTTTTTTCATTTTGGTTAAAATCTGGAATTGAGAGTGACTCACCTTGCACACAGCAGCCTGCAAAATTGCATCAAAACCACCTTCTGGAGCATCTCTGTTCCGGGAAACCTTCTGCTTCTGAACTTCTTCATTGAAACGGTCAACTTTATCCGTTAAGGACAAGAGATGACGGAAACCAAAGGATGGGACACAGTTTGGGAATACCTTGTAACTGAAACAGGAACACAGGAGATGTGGTTAACTGAGGAGAAACACATTAACAGTCAAGAGTTGCTAAAGTCCCCACCTCTAAAAGGTTGGAATTTGTTTAGAGGGAAGAAGTATTTCCATACAGCTTTGTTTTGGGTGCTTTGGCTTCTGTCTATTCAACATCTGCAGTAAAACTTATCTCTTCTCCCCTCCCCACCAAGAGCTTTGACCAACTGAAGTTACTAGAGATCTCCTCAAGACTGAGTTCTGCTCTCTACATAGTCAAGAGTAGAGACACCAAATATCTGACCACAGTGGGCAACATGACTCGCAAGTTTCAGTGCTCATAAAACAAAGCTAGTTTTGACACAGGAATCCACAGCACAAAATGTAGTGATGCAACAGCAAGTTCCAGCAGCCCAAACCCACCCCCTTATACAGTCCAGCAGCTCCTCCAGGTTGGCACTGGGAGCTGGCCCAGACAGCTCTGCTCCATCAGCCAGTGGGACCAGGCACCAATCACGGGTGTAATTGTTGCTTTCCCACTACTTTTTGGTAAGGATTTTCTTCTCTGGTCTGATGTGCTCGCAGTGCTTTCTGCTCCGTGCCTACCTCAGAGCATCAGGTATGTTGCATTTATGCAACATGACACGTGTCCTCCAGCCCTCTCTATGAGCTAGGTGAGCAAGTCCCAGCCCTGCTCTTCAGACTGCCACAAAAGCAGGAAGGCAGAAGTGGCACCAAAGGCAGTGACTTGGCAGGCTATAGGAACACGTTTCTTTAGGAGACTGTGGGCTGCTCTAGCACTCACACTGTGAGTGAGAGCCCTCAGTAGAGCAATTCCTCCTGCATGGAAGTGGTGAATGTGTGCAGGGGAGAGGGGAGGGAAGGGTTAAGAACATGTGTTTTAAAAGGAATTGGACTGGCTTTAATTAATTGCTTTCTGCACTTTATCTTTCCAGATAAGAGGGGCCTCTGCAGACATCTGACCCGCTATGGTAAAGCTCTAAGAGGCTTTTTACACAAAGGAATATTCAAGATTTACCACCACTGGAAACCAAATTCCTGGCAAGCCGGAGCCCTCCTGCCACACACGCTCTGTGCGCCCAGCACTGCTCCTGGACCAGGGACATGCCGGTGGCCACCTGCACACCCAGTTACGCAGCCATGCGCGGGTCTCACCATGCGTCAGGTGCCACCACCTCGCTCGTGGCAACGGGGTTCAGGCACTGCAGGTTGGTGCCAACAAATGGGGCTGCAGGCAGCAACCAGGCTGGCATCAGCCCAGGGTTCAGACTAGTGCTCAGCTCACTCCCAGGGACTGGGTGAGGAATTTACAAGGTTTACAAGGTTTAAGAGCCCTTCCTTCCCAAGCCCAGGCTTAAGACCTTGCATAAGGTCTCTACAAGCTTACATTCATATAGATTTGTAGGATACAACATACCTGCCTACTCCATTTGCCATAGTCACAGCCCAGAGAGCAAACACCTGTGTAATTTATGTACTGAAGGGTCTCAGCTCCTTGGGTCTCTTGTTCTGCTCTCCTCTCTCCAACCTCATGAGAGCTGATCATTGAACTCTGTTTTGATACCCCAGAGGCTGGAAGGTTTGGTGCCAGAACACACTACAGCTAGTTAAGTAACTAGTTAGTGGTATACAGCAGGGCTATATTCTCCACCAGAAATATCACAGCTCTGTGTTTGGGCATTCAGTCAACCCCCTGTGTTCCTTGGCCTTGGTTATTTTGAGTTTTCTTCATCTTATCTTTCTTGAACTACTCCCAGTGCTCCTTGCAAGGACAGTGAGGGCCAAATCCTGGCTCCATGGATCTCTCCCCAAAGGAAGCACAAGTGGCAGAAGCCCCAGCCAGGCCCACAATGTGGAGCCAGGAACATGATGAGGTGGATACAGGAGGAGGCAGAAGGGATCCCAGCCAGATCCCAGCACGGAAACAAGGGCTGCACATGCACAGGATCTGCACAACAGAAAAGCTGTCACTGCACCGAGGAGGACAGAGTATACACTGGAATGGCAAGAGAAAAAAAGTCACACTGCATTTTTGCTTGTAGCTTTTTTTAAGATACAAGAAGGTTGCTGGGCAAAGACTGCTTTTACACTAGAAACAGCTAAAGACAAAACAAAACCCTATGCACAACACACCTATCTGCCAAATCGGTGAGCAACCTGGTTTTAGGAGAGCAAAGGCAGCAATAAAAACCCGCCTGCAGAGCAGTGGGGGGAAGACAATGCCCTGAGAAAACAATGGGGTGCTAGCACCCAAGTGAGGACTAAGACAGATGGTGCCTGCAAGGGAGCACCTACATGAGCTGCCTTTGGCAACCCTCCCTAAATGGTTTCCCAATCCCAGGCTTACTTAATACTGCCTCCCTCTAAACAGAAAGGCCTGGCTAAGACCCAGAGGGACATAAAGAGTCGAACCACAGCGGGAGAAGAAAAAGTGACAGCTCTGAACTGCTCCTGTTGAAAGACATCAGCAGTTTCAGGCAGCCTCACTGCAAAGTCACCCAGCTCTCAGATGCCCTTCCCATCCTGCACATTCTACCCTATTTTTCTCGGTAAAAACATATAATTTCAATTACATCACATACTAGCAAAATGAAGTTTCCAAGCAGATTTTGCAGTCTGAAGTCCCATCCCCGAGATGCAAGCAACATGAGCCGAGGACGATGGAGATGACTGAGCCCGTCACTTGAGGCCCCACCAGTTTTCAGGTGGGGAAGAGCCTCAAAGAACAGAGCACAGAGTGTTGTCCTGGCAGAGAGTCACTGTCACCCCGGCCAGCCAGGGCAGGTGACCGCGGCTCCAACGCGGGACACTTTGCTGAGGGTGCAAATAGCTCTCTGCAGAGCCAGCCGTTCATTCCCTGCCAGTTTTATCCGGCTGGGCAGCTTTTCATGACAGCAGCATCCCAAAGCTAGAAATGCAGGCAATGCAACATGGAAAATACTGTGCAACTCTGTTTATTCAGAGAAAGGGGGAGTAGTTGAAGAAGGAATAGCTTTAAAGGCATTTGTATTGGTTGGGGCTTTTGTCTGTGCATTTAAGGAATCTCTGTGCCTCATGGTTGGAAGCTGAATCTACTCCAGTTGAATAAATCCAATTATTTTCTGTTAAACCTTCCAACTTATCTAATATTATCCAACTACAGATGTGATGAGAGTGGCACTCTTCCAAGGTGCGGAAGTCAAAGGAGTTACCATTGTGCCCAGTAAAGAATCCAGACAGTTTCACATGTGCTCAGTAACTACCTGGTGCAGATTCTTCTGCTAGTCCAGTGGGGGAAGATCCAGACAAAACACTTCACCTGTATCCCTGAATGTAGAGATGCTTTCAAAAAAAGAAAAAACTAAGAAATAAAAAACCAGGTTGTAATAGTCTACTTCCAAATAAAGAATTGGATACTGCTGAAATCTTTTTAGAAAAATTTATGTTCTTTAGGCCTAGGTGGCACAACCTCTGGAGAACAGCTCACATATCTTCAGCACTGTTACATTCTGGCTTGAAAGAGATACACTGGGTGTTAACAGTACATTCTGGACCCCTTGGAAACAACCTGGAAATTAGGCTTGGGAAAGCCAATCTATGAACAAAAGGCTTGTACTAATGCAGGGCTTCCCTTTTCTTCTCTGGATGAAGTGAAGACAGGATGTGGATTATTTGTCAGGTTAATGTCTCATTAGATGTCAAACACTTGGTCAATGCTAAAAGTTGGCCTGGAAGCTCACAGATGGTGCAAGCTCTCTAACCTGTCACTTACTTAGAAAACCTAAAGGATAGATGCTCACATACCTTGGCATCAGCCAGTGAGATGATCTTTCCATTTAAGTATCCAAGAATGACTCAAAAGAGCTAAATTTACTAATCTTACTTGACTGTACAAGATGTGAAGCCCATAGACACATGAGATGAAGGTGGTACAGAACAGGGACCATGAAAGTAAGCAGCAAAGGTGGTACACTCTTGCATCAAGGAATCTGCCACTGTGGCTGTCCTTTTCTATCGACATACGAATCCATCTGAGCCTGGATACCCTCCACTTCAGCCAATCTCACTTTGGCATAATCCTCAGTTCAACGGACTTGATCCCAAACTCTGGCTGATACAAGGAGAACAACAACAAAAAAAAACCATACAGCAAAGCAGGCTGTGATATTGCAACGCAAACCACATAACCTACAGGTCTTTGCAGCTTGTGTTTGCTCTCCTTGAGAATTTCTAAAGGAAAATTTGCTCAACATCTCCAAAACATTTTACAATAACTCATTAACGAGTCTTACAGGCCCTTACAAAGCTCACTTCAATGCTTCTGTTGGGAAGCTCTATTATTGCCCAGTTTCCTTATCTGTAAAATGGAGACAAAGAGCTTAATTGATGTAATCAAGGCCAAACTATGACTCAGAGCTAGGTTCAGAAATGAGGAATTTCTGGCTCTTGCCTTTTCTTTTCTCTCTTATCTTCCCCCTTTCCCCCTCTCCTTCCTCCTCCAGTCGATGAAAACGCCCTGCTATGTCTGCATCCTCTTCAGGTCCACACAGGCATCTTCAGGCTCCTGATACAACACTCCCACATATCTAGATGCCTCCAAACAACCACTGGGAAACTGATCCCGTCCTGTTCTGAATAGCTTTGAAGCACCCCATTGATAGCTGCAGCTAACCAGCATTTGGAAAGATAGGACATAATCATGCTTCGTTGATTAACACAAGAATTGTAAGAAATGACTCCGCAGTCACAACCAAGCAGTGAGTCATTGGATGGGATCTCTCAGTTCCTCCTTCGTGCAAAGAGCGGGTTTCTCCCTTGAGAGCACCCCTACCACTTACCCAATGCAGGGGTTGTCTTGGTATCTTGGTGCTGCGTAGGAGAAGGGAGAAATGTTTTTGTCCACAAAAGAGCCAAACCCCAGGCGGAAATTGCTCGTGAGCTTCCGCATCTCTTCAGCCAGCTTGGTCCCCAGGTTACGAATGTTGTCCAGGTCGTCGTTCATGGACAGAGAGAGGTCCATCAGGTAGTACAGGTCCACAGGATAGTCCTCCACTTGCCGAACTTGAACCCTGAAGGAAGTCCGGTCACCTGCACACACAGAAGAGTTGAGGGCCATGAAAGGAGCACGTCTGCTAGAAATGCAGGGCTCGCTCACACCCGCCCTGCAGATGCACCCTCCGACCACGAGTCCAAGTGCCTCTGCTTTAACAGCTCAGCCTAAATAGTGCCAATGCATTAGGCTTATAGCCTCTTGCAAAATGTTTGACTCACTCGGGAAAAAATAAATAAATAAAAATAAAAATTCTCGCAGGAAGAAAGCCAGTAACAAGTGAAAATCTAGACAGTTTATTTCCCCTGGTCCTCACAAAGAACAAATCACTTGTGAAAAAAGAGGGCAAGAAAAAATCCATATCTTAGTCTCCATCGGTAAAGCAGGGGATGATTTAAGGGCCCTTTAAGCGCTATAGTGTCCCAGAACAAAAGAAAGATACCTATGTATTGAGTGTCTGTCCCCATTTTATTTTGGGGACAGGATAAAAGATCCTTGTACTTTAGCTCTTTAGCTGAAAGAATGTCAAAAAAAAAAAAAAAAACTAAATAGAAAACCTCAATTGCAACTGTTTACAATCCATTTATTTATTTACAGAAAACTAGAACAAAAAGGAAGCAAACCGAACCTCTAATGAGATGTTTCTGGACCACTGAAAGACCCTTAACAAGCTTGCTTTAGGATGTCCTGCAAGCAGCCAAAGGACTTCTGCATGAAAGATGAAAAGGAAATGGAGTAAGAAAAGGAAGAGGACCAGGAGAAAATACGTTGACAGCACAAGATGAATGTGAGAAGGGAAAGATGAGAGAGCTGGGCAGAGAATTCAAGGGAGACATAAAAGCAACACCTTTTAAAAACAGATGGATCTTCCCTGAAAGAGAGTCATGCCATCATCATTCTGGAGAAAGTAGGGCAAATGGGAAGTGAATTGGAAAAAAGTTATTAATCATAAAGGGAAATACCAAAGTAGAGATGAAGCTTTCCAGAGGGGTAAACACAAAGAAAGGAGTGGACAGGGCAGTCACAGGCTGCAGAAGGGAAGAAGAGCTGGAAAAGCTTCTTCCTGGCATCTCCCAGGCCTCTTGGGCGGTTTGTGGGTGCAATTTCATCAAGAGGCTCTTCAGAAGGGGTGTCCTGGTGGGGACAGCACTCACCCACCAAACCACCAGCCACAGCAGGGGATGGAGCTGGGCCTTGGAAACAGGTGAACTGACCTCAAAATAAGCCACTGCTCAAGCAGACTGAGCTCAGTGGAGCCGGAGGGCATGGCCAGTGCAAGCCTTACACTTTACCAATACTGAGAAGCAGACTGAATGGAAACCCTGGGCTCGAGCACTGCCAGAAACCCAGCAACTGGGAAATCCCACCTCCCTAGCTCTCACCTCACCCCCTTTTCAAACTCAGCAGATCCTCAGACTTGCCTATTTTTAAGCTCAAAGCTCCCCTTCCTTTCCAACCTTCCCAGTTTCCCATGGCCACAGCTAAACTTTGGGTACCAGCAGGTTCTGCAAAACACATTTTTTGCCTCCTCCTCCTTCCTCAGAAATGAAATGCACATTTTTTATTGTGAAAACATTTCCCTAAAACTTTTATTGTTCTCCTTATTGCTCACAGCACCACAGCTGCTCCCAGTTAGTCTCAGCCTAAGAACATGCAGCAGCCTCCCCAAAGTACAGAGCTGGGAGGACAACACCCCAAGAGATTTACAGCCCAGCAAAGAGCCTGGGCACAGATACTGGGGGGCGATGCTTCACTCCTGCAAGGGCTCTGTGTGTGGCAGCAAGGAGAGGGCACATGGGGAGCACATGAGCTAAGGTTCTACCTCCTTGAGATCAAAGCTGGAGGAGTCCAGAGCCAGCTCCTTGCGTTTCGCCATCGCTGTTATCTGGTCACCTTGGCTGATTCAGGGTGGCTGCATTGAGGTACCAAGAGACTCAGAGAGAATATCTTGATGTAGCTGTTTCAGGATCCTCTTGCAAGTCTAGATCAAGGGTTGCTTCCAAGTCAGGGCCTCTTTTACGACCTGTAATTGCCCTCCTTGCAGTGTGAGCAATAAATGTGCCTGACAAAGGCAGAGGAACTAAGGCAGCCTGTATATAACAGCAACACAATAGGTGACCAGCTGCTACACAGATATGTCCAAGATAAAGGGTGTAGCAAGCAGTAAACTCTCACAATAAATATTCCTTCTCTCCAACTTCTTTCAGATAGGAATAATACTTTCTCAACCCAACATTCACACAAGTGGTTTGCACCAGGCTGTAGATTAACACGGAGCCTACAGTAAATAGAGTTATCAAGCTGACTAAAAGCAATCAGATCTGCCTGATGTTTTATCTGGCATGCGTTTCATGGGGAGGAGAGCAAGGAGGCCTATCACTTATATAGCGTGATACCCGTTAGCACTGATTACAGCACAAGGAATGAGGAACTGTGATTGCAGTCCTGGCTTTCTCAAGTCAGTGCTGCAAGAACGTGTTTAAACTGGGCAAAAGTTCTTTCCTATGTATATTTTTTTTCCCTTCCCAACACATTTCCCATTGGGCAATTCATCCTCTTCAGGAGGTTGAGATGTACTTCTAAACTGAAGCACAGTCCCTGACATTTCAGATCCCAAACACTCCTCCTGGACAGGTCCTAAGACAGGAATAGCTGGGCTAAATTCTAGACCCGGTGCTGGAGAGAATAGTGGGGGTAGTAATCTATGAAAAAGGCACTGAAATATAACAGGATTGTGGGCCTGTTTCTTCTTTCATTCCTAACTACATACATCGATTACCTCACAAAATACAGTGATGCATTTAGGTATAAGTGCAAAAGAATGTTATTCTCTATGCACAATACTGCTCTGACACTTCTAGAAGAAGATTCAACTCCCTTCTTCCCTGCAGAGCACAACCCATCCTCCATTTGAGGCTTTTACTTAAGCGTTTTTACTTCAAAAATAATTCAGGAACATCTTTTGGGTACTGTCACACAGGCAATGCAGGAACCAGAGAAAAAGCTTTGGGCCAGTTTAAGAATGCAAACTTGGCAATTACACTTACCCAGGAAAAGCTCTTGTTTCTGCTTGGTGGGGCTTAAGGCTTAACAGACAATACAATGCAAATCTATTTGGTTTTTTTTTAATTCCTTTTGGACTACTCATTTTTTTCCATCCAACCAGGGCGTTCTGCTTTATAGCTAGACCTCAGCTTAAAAAAAGCCATTTAGTGAAAATTAAATGGATCATCTAAAAACTACCCCAGTGAAGACATCAGTTTGCATCAGTGAAGACATCAGTGAAGACACTGTTTGAAGACACCACACAGGACACAGAAGGAGCTCCCAGCTCAGGTGGGGAGCAGGGCTACGTGAACCTGCAGGGCAGTTCTCAGCACTGGGCACTTTCTAACAAGCAAACGAACGTGCTTCTAAACCACCCTGGCAGACCCATATAACCCACTTACAAGAGGAACTGCCCTGGCTGAGTGGGCTAAAAAGCTCATTGAGAGACTCCTGCTTTTTCTTTCCTTCTTTTTTTCCCGACTCCCTCAAGAAGCAGCACAGTCTCAGCTTAACTTTCCACTGTGCTTAGCTCAGCACAGTCCAACAACTGGCCCCAGGGAAGCCCCATATCCAAACCAGCCTCATGCCCTCTCCAAAAGCCTAGGAGTGGGCGTACGTGGTGCCAGTGGTGCAAAACTGCCTTTGTAGGCAGCCGTGGCACTTACCGCTGCACGCGAAGGCGGCGAGATTTCAAAGCTGAGCTTTGCTGAACCAGCTTTTTCTGCCAGCGATCGCCTCAGGAAACAGGAGGCAATGACTCCTCTTTCACAGGCGTGAACTTATGAAATAAGCAACTCTAAAATTGCAGGGAAGATGTGCAACGTGCCTCCGTGCCCCAGCCTGCCCGGCCTGGCCTGGAAGCAGCCGCGGGCCTCGGCACGTTCCTCGCTCCAGGCTGCCCAGTCTCAGCACCCTGCTCTGTAGGAAGGCTCGGCTAGAGAGGGATACGAGGATGGCCAATTTTCAGCTGGTGTTTGCTTTTAGCATTTTGAAATAGGTTTCACTACAGGTGAGGGTATGGGTGGTGACACTAGCAATAATGCTTAGAAAGATCTGGTTTAAATAAATAA
>JAVCKT010025281.1:7592-19992 GCA_032273925.1 Rhynchotus rufescens | reverse complement strand
CCTCTCCCTCCTTCCTCTCCCTCCTTCCTCTCCGTTTTGCAGAACCTGCTCCTCCTTGTCCATGATAGCAGCATAAAACCCGTTAGCTATTCCAGCCTATTAAAAAGTTGAGCTTTTCCTCTGATCGTTCAAAACCAAGTGGGTTCTCTAACACACTCTTTCTGACGTCAGAAATTGTTTCCTTCTTACCTTGCTGCTTTCCCCACATCTATTGCCAATTAATCTTTCTATCACAGGTAATACAGTATGTATCTGAATAACTGTTTTTGAACCTGTGGCATGAGAACTGTTTAGGAGGCGGTGCTGCATTTGAGCTTGGTGCTGCCGTTGTTGCTCTGAAACAAAATTAAAAATAAAAGCCGTACAAATGGCTTCTGTGGCTTAGTACAATAAAGGAAACCTTGTTGTCACTAGCAGAGAAAGTTCACATTAGTCATATTTCTGACAGGGATGGTGCCATTTGAAAGGCCAAATAAGGTGCAAGATATAAAAAGGATATCAGAAAGGGATTAAAATAAGATCTACATTTTATTGTATTTAGGTTTTTTTTTTAAAAGGTTTTAAGCATCCAAGAATTGCTTTTGTTTTCTTGACAGATGTTCAAAAGGTGAAAGAAAATTACTATTATCATTTTTAAACTAATCCTATTTGAAGCAAAATAATATTTTTTGTAAAGCAAGAAAAGCTATTACTGTAAGATACTCAGAAACTTGTCCTACAAGAGTATGAAACCCACAGTGCAGCTCCTCAGATTATTTGAATTCATCACGCTCCTAAATGATCTTTTTAAGGGACAATAACAATGTCAGAACAGCATATTTTAATTATTACTTATTTTTCAGAGTCCTTGGAACCCAGAGTGTCTTGCAGCTTTGTCACTATATTGTTCTTTTCTGCTTTGAGGAAGATGTGGTATATGCTCCTAACGTACATCACAGCAGTTAAATATTGTTTAAAAATGCTAATATCTCTTTCTAAACTTCATTTTTTAAACTAGTGACAGCATATTATTCATTTATGTAACTTTATGCATTTATTTATCGCAAACTGAGAGAAAGTAAAGGATTAAAAGATGTGGTGAATAGAAAAGTTAATCCCTGGTTGTCTTCATCCAGCCTGCAGCTGTCTGTGAGTAAATGAGCACAGCAGATTTAGGAAGCATTTGCTATACAGAATTTACTATGGCTTCTATAGGACGGAGGTACAAAAAACAATTATACATATAAGAATATTGAAGCTTTCATTAGATACAGATATGCAGACATTAAGTATACTGCAAGCTGGTAATCCTTTGACTTGGATAACCTATTTTTAAATCTCTTTTGCCTTGGTTTTCTGTGCTGAGATGAATTTTCAGATGGATTAAATGGCATGGGTTGTTCTTCTTCAAGTGAACAAGGTTTGTTTTATGTTGTACATCTTGTCCTTCAGCAGCTCTGAAGCTAGAAGCAATAGATTTTTTTTGTTTTATTTTTGTTTGTTTTTTGCTTTGGAAAAATGAAACACATTGAGGTGCTGTGTGAGGTTTTGGTAGTTGATTAGCAGACTAACTAATACTTGGATACTGTTGCTAGGCTTCAAGTCAGAGTTCCTGTATTCCTCTATAATTATGCAGAGATATGTGTATGTGATGATTTGTCTGTTCTTTCACACAGTTTTTTTTTTTAATATTGAAAGTCTGCTAACATAGTAGGCTTATCTTTTAAAATATATATATTCTGTACTGAGTGGTTGCTTTTAAATAAAGGATACATTTCAAGCATGAGTAAAAGTATTTATTTCTATTGAAATTGTGGCTGTAAGCATTTTAAACATGCATTTATTAGAGAATAAGCAAAACAAGACTTTTAAAAGACAAGGATATTAGTGGGTTTGTGGTAAACTTGCTTTTCTAATCTATTTTCTTTAATTAGATCAGAGTGATTGAGGTCAGCCTTCTTGCTTTTTCAACTGCACGTATTTTTCTTAATAGCTATCCTGCCCAATAAATATTTTGTTTCTTTATTTACTTGAATTCTTAAGAATCACTTTGCAATTTGGCTTTTATATCTGCAGAATATTTTTTGAGTTAGAAGAAATCTTATTTGGAACGGTAGAAGCAGAAATAAGAAAGGGCAGTAAATCAAAAGACTTTAAAATCCACAAAAATGTCAGCAGCTTGTAATGACTTGTTCTATTTTTATCTCAAGTTACTTAATAGAGGCAAAAGAAACACAAGCGTG
This sequence comes from Rhynchotus rufescens, assembly GCA_032273925.1. NCBI lineage: Eukaryota > Metazoa > Chordata > Aves > Tinamiformes > Tinamidae > Rhynchotus > Rhynchotus rufescens. The sequence goes on along the minus strand of JAVCKT010025281.1, from coordinate 17,770 downwards.
TATTATTATCCTGAGTACTTGTCATTTGAGTAATTTGCCTGTTTTATTTGCTATCAGGCATGTAGAAATGGATAAATGATAAATATTAGTATAAAGATGAGGGTGAAGGTGACATCTTCATTGTCAGCATTTTACATATATACTGTTTGATGGATTCTCATAATCTTATGTTATTTCATTTGACTTGTTCTCATTACCTATCCTAAACTAATAATTACTTCTCATTACCACGAGAAAATTTCATATCACTGACTTGTTGAGTTGTAGTCAAACAAATATTTATTAGTATGAAATGAATTTGTTGTTGTTGTTTTCCTGTTATCATCCATAGGGTTCCAAGGAATAGTGTGTTTTAAGCTCAGTCTTGGTGTTGAGTACTATATCAGCTGCAAAATTGAGTATTGTTGTCTGTTAGTGTAACTGTACTGAAATGTAGTAGTTTTTTTTTTCCATTTGATTATAAGTAAATTGCATCTGTTTTTGTATTTGTACAAAGTTGTGCAGTAGAGTATTATCTCGAAGTTTAAACTTTATTTTCAGGCTTTAGTTGTTGACCTTTGAACCTCCATATAGTTCTGTGCATATTTATGTGTTACGAGATGATAGGGACAGCAAATTGTCGCTTGTGGAGTACCTAATGTGAAACTAGAAGCAGCATGGTTTATGTAGTGCATAGTCATTGCCTGTATTGTTTTAAGGTTATGCTTAATTCTAAGCAGGAAAGTAAGGAAAGAAATGATGACATATGTAATTGTTGAGTAATTTTCGGAATAATGTGGTCCAGGAAAAGCCAGTTTGTAGTGTCCTGCCACCTGCTAGGCAAGCAATGCCTGCCTTGACCACTCCTGTGGTCCTGTTTTGACCACTCCTGATTTTATTTTATGGATAGAAAAAGAATCACCTTCTAACTGGGCAGCAAACAAACCAAAAAACGCTGTAGGACATCTTACACACAAACTTGTCTTACCCAATAAGCCTAGGCTGTCTTAGTGACCTGAGTTAGTTTTGGCTTAGGGAGGGAGCTTTGTGGTCTGAACAGTGGCTGCTCATCGTGAATGTCCCCATTTTCACTGGCGTCTCCTCCTTTGTCCTGGAGGAGCCAGATTGCATGTCGGAAGGATGGAAAGCAGCAAGGGGTGAAATTGGTACATGTTTGGATCTTGCTCCATTCTTCACGATCATACCCAAGTTGCTCTTTCTTGGCCTCCCAGCAAGCACTTCCCCCATATATGTCTTCTAGATTGTTCCTACTAGGCAGGGATGTATCTCTCCTCTGCATCTCTGTCTTCTCTTTCTGTCCTTCCATCCAAACTGAGGACATCAGTTTGGGTTTTTTTAGGGAGTTGAGTTTTTTTGTTTGCTTGTTATGTTTCTAGTAGCCTTTGCTGTCCTGAGACCTCCAAAATAATATAAAATCTGAGTAATAAAGTCTGAGATCATGTGCATAGAACTAATATGGATTGCTGAATTTAACAGGAAAAAAAGAAATAAAACTTTATAGTCAGTAGGAAAAGACTGACGATGACAAGGGACAAGATTGAAATGTAGTTTTTTAATATCAAGCTGCTAAATGGATAAGATTAATTTTGTGCTTTCCAAAAAAGAAAATAATTGAGTAGATTATACAGTCCTCAAAAATTCCAGTGAAATACAGAAAAGGATAATGCCGTTGAACTAAACAGGCAAAGCAAAGGTCAGACTTTTAGCAGGCAGCAATGTCAATATGCCAGAACTCTTGAAAGCGCCAATTTCGCAACGTGGTGGCCAAACTGGAACTTCTGGTAGAGATCTTAGGTTACTCTCTGTGAGTGAACTTTACCACCATACAAGGGACTATTGCAGTTCTGTCTTCACTGAAGTAGCTTTGAGGGTACAAATGTTGTCCAGCTTGATGGAATGATCTGCTGAATATCCTTAGCTACCACTGGAATTGCTGGATGGGGAAACCAGGAAGCCTGTCCCATGGGAAGTCACCTCTCATGCCCATCCTTCAAATGCGTTGCCTTTAACTGAGGGCATCTAAAGAGAAATTTTAGATGGCATTTAGGTGGCAAAATGAGGACATTCTCACTACTTTCCTGCTTGGACAGGAATGTAACCAGGAAAAACGTAGTGTCATGTTTGAAGCCTGCAATAATGGATGAGATTCAGAATATTGTGTCAGAGTCTTAAAATCTGATCTTTTTGCATCCATTTGAAAATTGTTTTGGAGTTGCTAACCCTTTTATTAAGCAGATGTATCTTGTTTCTAATATAAATTTGTCTAGCTGGAGCAAGTGGATCTTGATTATAGCTTAGCCTTCTAGCTCCTATTGTGTTCTTTGTCCAAATTTCTGTGCTCCTGGAATTTTTTAAAGAGACTGTTACAAAGCCACTCCTTTCTTAGCATCAGGGAGCGGATCTAAAATTATGGACAAGTCTGAAAGAAAAACTGTGTGAGCAGGAGATGTAAAACTTGAATGGAAGACTAAACTGAACACAAGCAACTAGGGTGGACTTGATGTCTTTTCTGTTGCTGTTTAGTCAGTAATAACTTAATTTTAACTGCTATAGTTCTGAATATTGTCCGAGTGACATGTAAAACTGCATCCTCAGACTTTCTCTAACTGTGCTTGTTGTAAAAGGTATGAATCTTGAAGGGATGCTATCAAAGCATTTCCATTATTATATATATGTCTTTTTGGCAAGAGGAATGTTTGGATTGCATTACCTCTGCTGGAGGGTATGGACCTATGAAGGTAAGGGAATCGTCAGTACAATTGTAAGCTGTGAGGCAGCCTGAAAGAAAATTGTGTGAAGGTGTCTCGCAGAGCATTCTAGTATTCCTGAAGAGTTCATATATTTTCTTTAGGTCATTTCTCAGCACAAGCCTCAAGGTCTCTCTAGCAATTTTTCAAACACCATACAGATCTTCTTTGCCAGACAGTGAAACCAGGGCAAAAATAGATGCAGACCAAAGGGAAAAGTGAATGTGTGCAGAACCCTTTGGCTTTCCATTTCTCCCATTTACAATGGAATGAACTCAGAAACAAGGAATGAAAGAACATGAAGTGAATGCCAGATAAAACAATGAGAAAAAACAGATATTGATAGGAATAGTCAGGAATGCCTGCTGAAGAAAATTACTATATCCTGAAATTAATACAAAGGTGGACTAAAAAACTAAAATTTGGGGACTGAAGGAAAAACATAGAAACTTAGGATCATATATGACTTGATCATAAGCATTTTTACATACCTCATAGTTTCTTTCATCTAATGGGGCTACATATTGAATACTAAGACTATGAGGAAAAAAAAAGGTGAATTTGTAACTCATGAATGTCTTTTCCAACTGTAATGGTTCTAGATTTTCATGTGCCAGTGTGTATCTCACTGGTTACGTTACTGAATCTAATTAGAGTCAATATAACTCCCTCTTAGGGAAAGGAATATCTTCACTTGTCTAATGGGATTTGGCTGAGATTGGCCTTTTAAATGCAGAAGCAGCATTGTTACATTGCCAATCATGCAAAACATCACATAAGGTATTTGTAACAGATTACTGATTGGCAAGGATAATATTTTTCTTTTAAATAAGTTCGGATAACCTTTTTAAGTTGGGCTAATATACTTCATTTTGGTCACACTTTGTTACAGTCTTTCAGTGACTCATTCGCTTACTTGAATCTCTTTATATTATGTTAATCTTGCTTGATTTTTCCTCACTTTTTTAGCAGCCAAACACTCTAGGTTATCTATCTAGATTAGATTAGATCAGGTAGTTTACTGTTGAATATACAATGATTTGACAATTAACTTGTCGCTTAACTCATTGAAAAAAGTATGTTTTAAATATTTTATGAATTTATGGTTTTAATAAAAACCCTCGGGTATGACTGTTAAAATTTTAGAGACTATTAATCTTGTTTTAGAGAATATTAATTTTATATAAATTTTAGAGAATATTAATCTTTTAACATGTGATGTCTTTAAAAGGAAATAGTATTCTCATACAAGACCATTTGTTGTCAAATTATAGATGAAGCTTGATGAAGAAGTAACCTTTTTGTGTGTCCTGCTTTGAAGTGAGTGAACTATTTCACGCTCTTGCTGCTCTTCAGCCCCATCGCTCATGGGTCTCATAGGCTGCTCTTCCTGGGTCTGAGTTGACAGCCTTTCACATGGAGTTCGGGATAAGCCCTATCTGAGGCAGTCAAGATTTTGTCACGTTGTGGAAGATAGCCTTCAGAGTAAACACCTTCTGAATGCTTAAATCAGATCTCCTTAGGATCTTGGGCTTAGGATCTTGAGTTTCCAAGGAATAAGGCAGTCAAAACTACTTAAACCTTTTAATTTCCTCCCCTTGCACCCATTTTAATGAGCTGGTGTTTGGAAGTGTTTCTTTTCGGTTTTGTTTCATTGCCAGATGTTCGTTTCATTGACAAGAAATCTTTTACATGGTTTTTCTTTATTTTACTAAGCACTGCTGAATCAGTAGGATGTCATGTGTACTAATTTCCATGGTTCTCTCCAAACTCAAATAGCGGTTCTAATCGATGTACATGTTATTTGTTATAGTAGTGTTTCTTAAGGATGTCCTGGAAGCATTGTTTTGGTGCTGTGTGATCTTGTGTTCTTTGAGAAATAGTTGAATATATGAATTATTTTAATATAGTTATATAATGTGGAGTTTATGGGAGGCACATGTTGCAAAGGAGCCTATCTTAATTTCTTAAATTTCCAAGTTAACCATTAGATTTAAAGTTTTATTTGCTAGCCTATCTACAGGTATATTAATATTTGGGTGTAAGTATAGGCAGATAAGATATGTTAGCAGTTATATGTGTAAGTGAGTGTATGTAAAGCAATTATGCATGTATATATACACATGTGCGTATGTACATATACATATATATGCTGTGCATTCCTCTGTCCTGCTATCTATCCCAAGCAGTGCAACTCAGCAGTCTCGCGTAGCCCTGCAATGCAAGTGATGTCCAACAAACTGCTTGCCTAGAAAATCACTCTTCAATCATGAATATTTATTCTGTTGGCCTTTTGCATGGCTATTTTTAATTTTGTATACAGTTTTTTTGCACATTTAGAAGACTTACTTCTGTTCCATTTTCTACTTCATGTCTTGGGGAAAAAATGTCATGAATATTCTATAAAAGACCATCTTTTGGCATTAGGATGCCATCTTGATTCTGAAGAGGTACATGGTAACCTTTATCCAGGAAGAGTGGCTGTAATTGGAACTCCACACTAAAGGAAACAACAAAAGATATATTGAGCTGAAGAGGCAGAAAGGACAGCATTAAGACAGCATTATATGGTTAAGTGTAAGGGCCTCTCTGACTCCCTGTAAGTTACTCTAATAGACAAAGACTTTAGTGACCCAGTAGAGGTGTTATCCAAATACTGTTATCCTGGCTGTTTGGTCTTCAGAAATAAAGAAATTGTGAGAGTGAATTTTCGAGACCTTATTTCTCCCCCAAAACTGCCCCTTACAAAACAACCCCCCCAAAAACTTGATTGTACTGCATGTGTTGGTATGTCATCTTCTGTATTATGACATTTCCTACTTGAGAAATTGCACCTTATATGTCTTCGTAACATTTGAGATAGCAAAATTAGACATGAATTATGTGATATGTTCTCACTCTTAAAATCTTTAATTTGTCACAAATTATTTATTACTTGTTGAGGAGATTACTTGTTGAGGAGATTACTTGTTGATTCTGTAGAAGTCTTCTAAGTGCAGGCCATCAGTTTGCTTGCAGATGTTTCGATTCTTTTCTGGTCCATCATCCAAACACTATTATTTCTGGCATTTCTGGAGGTGCAGGCACCAGCATACATCTATATCTTGACACCAAGGAATTTTGCAGACTAAAACTAATGCTTTCATCTGTGATCTTTCTGGATTTGCCTCATTTTTCATGTCCCACAGAGATGAGACCCCTGGTAGCTTCTGCACCACGAAGACATGTGGCCTTGGGTCACATTTTGGGTCATATCTTGCAAGAAATCGAAAGAGCCTATGCGTTTGTGGGATTTTTTCTTTTGTGTTGGTTCAAATCTATCCTTGCCCTTCTTCTGGGCGGAGGGGGTTGCTTTTTATTTTGGGTCAAAGTATGGCTTGTCTTCCCTGCTTCATTAACACTCTTAAGAATGCCAGGTGTGAAAAGCTCTATTTTTTGCCGCACAGATCAAGTGTGTCTGGTTTCTTGGGGCCTATTTTTACACATTTCTTCATTCTGTGACTAGGAAAAGCTGTGAAGAGAACAAAGAGACTGAGAAGAGTGAGAAAAAACTGCTATGATATTATCACAGGAAAATATAGGGAAGGATGTATCTGTGAGACTCCATTTTTTTGGGAGTGTATGGTATTAAAATGAAAGGCAGGAAATGATATTAAATAAAAGTGGAATAATATATTTTGCTAGTTGCATTTTATCTGCTAAATGATTGTTTTCAGGTAATTTTATGAAAAATATTTTAAGTCTTTAAAGGAAGGGCTCTGAAGTAATAGTGGCTGAGGAATTTATTCCTTTGTCCACCAGTATTCCAGGACATTGCTTGTTCAATGTTCAGTATTCAGCAATTACCTGAATTGACTCAAAGTAAACCCAGTGCTCCCAGGTCCTAACAGGGCTCAGATCCTAGTCTGCAGGGACCTGGGCGGGAAGGAAGGAGCGGCTCTGTTCCCTTGAGCAGAAACCAACAATGAAGGGACTCTGCTATCCCGGTGCTAATTGAGGATCACTTGAGAATGAATTTGCAGGCCTTTGTGGGATCACAGCCAGTGGTCCCTGAGCAAGGATAAATGTTTGCAATTAAGCAAACTGCGTTTTTTCATTTTCTGTAGGTCCTCCTAAGTCTCTGGACAGTCTTTTTCATCCCTAAACACTCTCATGCTGGTGCATATCCAGCAATGTGGTTGGGTACCTAAGGCAGTGCTTTATATGTATCTGTGCTTGCTGGTGGCTTTTTTTTTTTTTTTTTTTTTTTTTTTTTTTTTGCCCCCCCTCTCCATAGCAATATGGCTGTGGGTATACTTGTATTTTTAAAAAGCAAACCCAGATGCATTCCATATGTGCTAGAGCCAACCAAACTGGGAACCCAGTTAAGCGGTTTAAGTGGGAAACCATTTAAACTGAAAGGCAGCAAGCTGTGGCTAGTGCTGAAGTATTGGAAGCCCCAAGGCAAGCAGGCTATGGGAGCTTAGCGTGGTGCCAACTCAGAGCCCCTGCGATGCTGGTCATGCCGCAGTACGTGCAGCAGTTGTGTGAGATGGCTGTAAATTCCCAAAGCAATACCCAGATATCCAAGCCGAGCGAGTCCTGTGGCATCTTATCTTGCATGCGGTCGTGTTGCAGCTGCTGGCAGATGCAATGGCCCTGTTTTATAATAGCATTGGGCTGCTAGATTAATAGTTTAACCCGAGTCCAAGGAAAGATTACATTAGGTCAAATAACAAAGTACAAGCGGTTGTAGTATATGTTGATTGGATCCATGAACTTGTATGATTTAGAAGTTCCGCAACATTTGTTTTGGAGTTTAGGGACTAAAAATAGCCAAAGGCAATCCTGAGAGTCTGTTGACATTCTTGCTTTCTAATCTGTGCTTAGGACAGATTTATTTTTCTTTTTGACCCATTGATCAAATATTAACAATGTTTATTTAGAAGTTTAAGTAGATCAACAGAGGAGCAGTGTTACTGGTGTGAAATTGTTAAAAAGGGAGAAATGAAAATGCAAGAACCGATCTAACATTATTTCAGCTAAATGAAAGGAAACATGTATTAGCTGAATTCCTAATGCAGAAAATGATTTGGACTCTCTAAAACAGGACTGTATTTTTCTCCATATAGTAAATAATGCAGTAATCGTTTCTTTTCTGAAATTCACCTGAAAAAAATGACAACATAATATAGGCTTCTAAGGATGTGTATTTGGACTTTAAGTTATGTACTTATATATAAATATTATAGAATGAGGGCAGTGCTATTCTGAAAATGTCTATAATCTATGAGTCAAAATAGAATGTAAGAAAAAATCTTTTTCTTAAGAACCTCAAAACAGGGGAAAAAAAATCTCTCACTTTACAAAAAAGTAAGATTCATTCACATCAAAATCCATTCCAATAACTTCACCAGTGTAGTATTTACTAAGCTGCTTCATGATTCTGCTTGACCTCAGTGTATGTGTTAAGTCTAAAATCCATTGAGATCAGCATTAACTTCTTTTGGCTAGTTTTGGTGGTATGGAAGGCTGCAGAAGGATCTCCCTTTGCCTCTTTATTGCTAAAACCAAAGCTTGGAGCCCGTCTACCTCCAAAGTGGGTAGAGGCTTCTGTCCCTGTGCTGTCCTTGAGGACTCCCTCCCCTGGCAAAGGAGAGCCAGTGGAAATTCCAGGGGAGCACCACTGCTTCCCATCCTTTGCAAAGTGCGAGCTGTCAGCCTGGCTAGCTGGGAGGTTATTACTGACCTTAGCAAGTACCTTGCAAAAGAGATTTACTCTTTTGAGGAGATTTACTCTTTTGCAGGAATTTCATGCAGTTAAGCCAAATTGATATATTTGGCATATGTTACCCAGAGATTTGGAGGGACTAGTACAGAATAAGAGCTTTTATTTTTTTATTTATTTATATTGAGAAAAAAAAAAGGAATTACCCAAAAGACAATTTTTTTTGTCTTCTCCTTTTGAAATGTATTTCCTCATTGGTGAAAATCAATGGAACTTAAAAAAAAAACCACATTTTATTTTTAAAATCTATAATGTTGAATACAATTTCTAAGAACAGTATCTATGTGTTATGTGATGAACCAGTTGCTATGGCAGCAGCTCTTTGTTTTGAGCACTGTAAAATAGCATCCTGTAGGCTGCAAATAACCAGTGTTCATATTCTAGGTACCCCAGAATTTATGTGCCTCTTGTACTTTGCCTTTTGCTAGAAGATCCTGTTTTCCTGTTTCTGTTTTCCACCAATGGCTGTGTCTAAACAGTGATCAGTTGCAGGTTACTCTGTGTTGGCTAATGAATAAGATGAATAAGTTGAACTGATGAGAGGAATTTTATAATATCTTAAATTCTGGTATGGAAGTGACAAAGTGACAAATTGTGTGCTGTATAACAGACGTATAAATCCTACCTGGATGCCACCCTGTGCCACATGCTCTGGGTGTCCCTGCTCGAGCAGGGGCGTTGGACTAGATGATCTCTAGAGGTCCCTTCCAACCTCAACCATTCTGTGAAATCTGTGCAAGATCCACATAATTTACTTTAGATTTAGGCTAGTGCCTTATCTTACGGTGTGTTCCTATTTTTACTTGAAAAGGGGGGAAAAAAGGCAAAATCTATTAAGTCCATTTCTGACAACTAAAGGACTGTCTTATGCAATCTTATAAATATTTGTGTTCAGTAGTCTAGTTGGTGAAAATCTGCTTGCTCTTTGACTTGCAGCTTCCTTGTACACGAAAAAAAGGAATAAGTAGGGAGTATGCCGTTCAAAGCATTAGATTCCTCATTTAGTTATATTTGCTGTTTGATAAAGAGAAGTTTTTAACATGTGAAGATGAAACTAATGTAGATTTGAAGTACAAATGTTTGTATCAATTCAGGGCTATATGCAATTTAAAAACTAAAATTATTTGATAATACTGTGTTTATGTGCAATAGCAGATATGCTGCTTTCTGAAACAGTAAATTACAATGACATTAACTTTGAATCTAGCTCTTATAAATTACACCAACATATGGGTGAGACACTTTCTTACCATCTCTAACACAGCAGGCTCTAATTTTAGTATGTCCCTACTTGGTTCCAGCTGAATTCTTTCATAATACACTAAAAAAAAAAAAAAAAAAAAAATTTTTTTATTTGCCTTATTTTAATAACCATGCTTGAGTCCCCTAAGCTTTGTGCAAACCGGCAAGAAACAGGAAAACATCGAGCCATTAAAATATATGTTTTAGGGGGTTAGATGCTCTGTTCTGCTTGAATCGCTTCCAGGCGACAAGGAGAAGTCAATCCAGCATGTGTGTGCATCTCAGATCTCTGGCATCTTTCCTCTCTTTTCTCTTGATAAGGACACCTCGAATTTGGCTTTGGGAATGCCAGAGTTGCCTCTGCTGTGTGAGAGGCCGGGTGAACAGGACACGGTGATAGCGGGTGGCACTGGTGTGGTTTC
>JAVCKT010025276.1:0-13502 GCA_032273925.1 Rhynchotus rufescens | reverse complement strand
TTTAAGCCTTTCAGTGTTTCTATTATTGTAACACTCTGTTCTCGGTGAATGATAATATCCACCAAGCAAAAAAAAGCCAAACAATAAAGATATAAATTTCGCCTTACATATGCTCTTCATAAAATACTCTGGATGGTATCTATGGCAAGATCAGTAACAGAAGTAAACTTCCAACAATTTAAAGCAATTCCAGACTTCCACAATCTTCATGGTCTCTCATGCAGAGTCCTTCTCTAATACTTACAAACACAAGGTGCTCATTTAGAATAAATTACGGCAAATATGCTTCAGTTCATTAAATGAGTCCATAATATAATATACTTCTTAAAAAGTGCAACCTACCATACACAGTAAGATAAACAAATATGTAAACTCTGTTAAATATAAAATTAAGAATCATTTTCAAAACCAGTGTGAACTTAAGTCTATGATACATTCACATAAATAAGAGCCAGAAAAGAGCAGTCCTTTTGAAACAAATACTAGCATAACAGTGAAAACGAATATAGTCATCAGAAAAAAAAAATTAACTTTCATTTAAGCCAATAGGTAAATTTAACAAACTCCACTTTCCATCCAAATAAATCTTCTTTTTTTTGATATACTTTTAAATGTTTTAAAAGGTTAAAAGATAATGATGTCTTACTCAAATAACAAACCTGTAGTATATTATTAAAACCATATTATGTTGTCTTTACTTCCTTATTCAAAAAGAAAACTAATATTTTATTCTTCTGGTCACTTAAAGAACAGTTATGCTTACAAGCTATTTCAACCATCCAGTAAATCTTTGAGTAGAATGAGAAAATAATACTGCATGCTCTTTGTAGTCTTTAGAACATAGAATTTAAAGACTCTGATTCTTGGTGACAGTTATTCACTTAATTCTCTGTCTATTGTAGTAAAAATTTACTGCTCTGTAATATACAACGTTAATTTACTTGTTAACTTCAGCAAAGTACACAGACAGATCTCGTCCAAAATTAAAAATATGTTTGCAAGACATAGCAATATAAAAGAAAGCATAATGTGACATGCTGGATAGCCAGCCTTCAAACAGAGTTCATTAAACTCTGCATAAGTTTAATAAATCATGAGTAGTAGGTATGGCTAGACTTACACACTGACACTATGTACATATAAACTAGTCTATTCTTGACTTGACTATATGTTGTATTTTGGTATACATTTTCCTTTCAGCCCTTCATGGTCAAGAGTTAACGAATTGCTTGTTTATTAATGTAATAAGATAAATACAATAATTTATCTTATTCAAATATAAATCCACAAAATTGAATAAGATTTTAAAAACTCTAATCATAACATTTTGTTTGCTTGTGTTTTAGGGTGCCCTAAAAATACAGTATATTTTAAGGGGCCTGTTTTTTCATGTGTGAATTGCTCAGATCATTATCCAGAATCTCGTAGTCCATTTTTATAAGACTTCCCCCTTTTCTTCCTGACCTGCAGTAATATTAAATAATTAAAATTTGTCCCATGTGCTGTATATTTCTATACAATACAATGTCCTTTAAAACCAAATATTATTTGTAACACAAATGCACAATGATTCCTGACCCAGAACTTTATCATTGAGGAGCCTGGAAAAAGGTAGTCCATCAAAGTCTAAGATATTAAACTGGTTTGTCTAGAAGCAGCATAATCAGACCTTCAAACTTTTGTTGTGTTACATGCAATTAATACTAATTAAGGCTGAGGCATTCAAATATGAAATGGTTGAGGAAATTTGTCGAGGTTGCTTTCCTATTTGTCAACTTTCATTTGAAAACAGCAGGTTAAATTCTGATCTGAAGAATGTTTAGCCTCAAACTATCATGCAGATTGTTTTGTATCTATCTAATTGCCAAAGACTCTTTGGTCAAAACTCCTGAACACTTTTTATTGCTAATTTTGGCAATAAACCTGTTAATTAGTTAATTGTAAAGCATTAGTGAATGAAGTAAAAAGGATCCATCTGTTTATAAAATAAGATTTCTTCTGGGCATAACACTTGCAAACCACAATGGTAGACACTGTATCACCTATTTATTGATTAAAGTCTCACGTTTCTTTAGGTGCTAGAATGTGACTTTAAAGATTTATAATATATGAAGCACAGGTAATACCATTACAGTTTTACTTTTAATATAAACTGGGGGCATCTGGGAGCTATACTCCCTCTCTTCTGTGTGTCACTGATGTGAATCTGGCACAGGCTGATAGCAGCCAGAGATGTGTTGGCATAAAAGGTGTTCAGTCCTCGGAGAAAATTCACAGCATCTCCAGGTGGAAAAGAATTTTAAGAACACATCATATCTACCATTGCCATAAAGATCATTTCAGTGGGCAGACTCAGAAGCCAAATGAAGTAGCGGGTTTGAGGGAATTTTACCATTCACTTGAATGGGAGCAAGATCATAGATTTTTCCAGGTGAATGCGTAAGCAGTCTAGGAAGCTTACACTGCTGTTACTTATCTTTTCCATAGCCAATTAAATAGGCTTCTTTTCTCAGAGCTGTCAGTGTGACAGCTTTCATGAGCACTAAATTCATCCTTTAAGGAAAAAAACATGTAAAAAATGTAATGTCTTTTCCGATTTAAAGATACTGCAAGAAAAGGACCTCTTTTCAATACAGAAAACAAATCTCTTGTATATTCATGTGGATTACAGAGTAGTTTCCATACCAAAATATTACATTTCTTTTATCAGAGCAAAAGTAAAGATGATACAATATTCTTGTCCGAGATTACAAAATATATAAGAAAGGAATTTTGATATCACTATACAATATAAAGCAAAGGAGGATTGGGTGATGTACTAGGGGGCTTGATAAGAATTATATGGCTTCTTGCAAAGTAAAATGACATAAAAAGATATAGAATGATGGCAATAGGAAATACATCTATAGAGGTGATCACAGGAGTAAACAGGGAATAAGTCTAGATAGTTTAGCAGATAGAGGCATTTAAGGGATAATGTTAATTATGTGTTGTGGCCAGACAGGGTACATTGGGTATATGGATGCTTGAATGAGCTGAAGAAAATCTGAGGCATCTTAGCCTTCACTAATAGCCTTTATTGTCCCATTTTCTCTTCAGGAATTCAAAATCTGTACAAAATGGTTTATTAACACCTGTTCTATTTGTGGACATTGAGGCCAACTTATTCCAATTTGTGTGCAAGGGAGTTATGAATGGTTCTTTAAAAAGCTGGGGAATTAGACCACATTAAGAGAAGGACAGTGTATGAGAGACACACTCAGGAAGCATTATTGTATTGCTATAAAGCAACCTACCACACAGAGACAGAGAACACTGCATTATCTTAGTGTGTGACTCATCTAAATCTAGTCATCTAAATCAGACATCTAATCAAAGCTATTCAGCTAGACTCCCTCTAAGGTTAAAGGGGAGATCTGGAGACACGTAGATAGAGAATTATTTGGCCTTTTTGCTTTTCCTTTCTATTTGAGGGTGGTCCACCATCTGGAGGCTGCTTAAATCAATGTGGCTGTTGTTCATGTTGGGGTAGAAAATGAGCAGTGTAGGAGTGGACCCATCAGGAACTACACTTAACAAAGGACTGACATGTTCTGAAATAAAGTAGAAAGCATTACTACCATTGAATTTCAATCCCCTAACTCAACTAGATAAGTCCTCTGGGTCTCTCTCTGGCAGGGGGTTAGCACCAGGCTTCATCAGACCTTGATGCAGACCAGGAGCTATCTCACATGTCTGACTCTTGCTGAAGTCCCTTCTCAATACTGATTGAAGAAGTAGCTGAAGTTGAGGAGATTCAAATGGTTGCTCAGATGCATAGTTTTCAGATGACTTCTGCAGCAACCAGTAAGATGCCTGAGCTGCCCTGCACGCTGCTGTAGGGATTAGGCCCTTGCAGCAAAATTCCCTCGTAAAGACAGTGAGGGAGAAAAGGAGGAAGAATATGAGGAACATGTTTCTATAATTCTAGACTCGAATTCTGAGCTTTCTCAGAACTGTTGAAAAGTAGGTTTGCTACTACGTTTCTGCAGAAAGTGAAGAAGATGAAAGTAATGGGAATACCTGGAAGCACAGCAAGCTGTGCACAGTTCTGCAGTGAGATCTGCAGCCAGATCTCGAGGCAACTCCTGGAAAATACAGCAACACCAGGCTATGGCCTTGCAGCAATTGGCATGAAAATAAACCCCCACACTAATGGGTAGACACCTTCCCAGCAGCAATTGCTTCAGAAACATCTAACCAGTGAGGCAGTTAATAAGGTACAACCAGTCTGGACCTGTGACCCTTTGCCATCGGGTATTTGCTGAGGTGCAGTGACAACATTAGTTATTCTTTGTAAGGGATAAGGAACAGGACTATTCAGTTAAAAAAAAAAAAAAACCTCTTTCTGCAAAATCAAAACTTTAAATGGGAAAATTGTAATTTGATGCTAAAACAGTGATAAGTCTTCTGACTCAGCAAAATGGCCATGCCTTCTGGAAAGTTGCTGTCAACTGGCAAAGTATTGCCTTGGTTTTGGGACCAGCTAACCATTGGGATTGTTTGGGAAGAAAGCATATAGACACATCTACAGAAAGTATAAGTCAGGAGGAAATTAAGAGGCACCATTTAACAATTTTAGCTCCACGTGTCTTCAGGAATGCATAGTAGGAAATACACTTCAATGGCATTTTAAGTTATTTCTCACTCCCAGCATGTCTTTGAAACATAATTTTCCTTCCAGGCTTAATAGGAATGGGGTAGAGCATGCTGCCTTATTGCAGCAGCCTGGAATGAGAACTATTGTTTAACACAAAAAACATAAACAAGCAATAAAAAGCTACATGACAAACATTTCACAACGGAAGGCCAAGCCCAACTGTATCCATAGAAGAAAATTAATTTGAAATGATTTTAAGAGTCACCTCAGGCACCTCAGTTTGGAAGAACAATGAGAAATACATTTCAAATCATTGTTACTGTTTGTAAGCTTGAAATGCAAGTGTTTTACTGACTACTTTTTCTCTAAATCCTGTTACACTACTTTTTCATTGAATAATTTCTGATGAATGTTGGTCATGAGAATCTTAATTTTCAATTTAAGCATCATTTAGAACATTTACTTTAAAATATATTGTCTGTATTTTTTAAGCAAGTTTGGGATCTTTTAGAATAGATTGGGAGCTTACCATCCCTAGCAGGGCTAATTTAATACCAATCCTAAAATTGATTGCAGGGTTTAAAAAAAAAAAAGGAAATTATGAGAGGAAATCCACCAACGAGAGCTCAACCCTATTCAGAACAGTACCAATGTAATAGCCCGAACAAATCAACTCTATAAATTTCAGTCAATGTAGAACACACATACAAGGTCTTAGGCACCAGCTGTACTTAAATGAGGTCCCTATACATACCCTATTACAGAAGTGAATTTCACCCTCAACAGTTGAAAAACTACCTTTCTTTCTGAGCACATGAGAAATAAATCTGTTTCATGTTCCAGCCAAAAATGGTTCTAAATATGGTTCAAAAAAAATGGTTCAGTCATCAACAGAGAATTTTGAGTAACATTTTATACTACATTCACAAATTATCTGGTTTCAGGCTAACTGGAGTATTTTCATGTTTTCCTTGGCAAAATCTGATTAATAAGAACATTGATGTCCAATGTATCAACTGATGTAAGTAAGAGTTATATAATGAATTAAGAAGACCTTGACAATAACATTGTTGAGGCACATGAAGCTGTACTAGTACAAAAGAAAATGAAGATAAATGTCAGGAAAATTCCTGAGACCAACAAAGCAGAGCTTTACTAAAAGATTAAGAAAAAGGAAGGGAAACAGAATGAATATGGAAAATGCAGCACATTTTGGGATTCTTTTGGGAAGGAATTGGAACAAAATGACTAATATAAAAATATTTAGGCTGCTTCAGGACCCCTTCCCCTGAAATATTGGATTATTATCCAGTATTGTTCCTTATTGGAAGAGGATGCCATCTCTTTACCTGGTGTAAATTGTCTTCAATGCAGCTAACAAAATTTGAAGCTCAGGAGCTGTGGGATCTCTAGTAGCTTTTGAAAGGACAAGAAGTGAGCAATGTACCATTTCTTTGGTGCTGAAAAACCATATGTACCCATGGAAGGTGTCTGATCACTATTATCTTATCTTGCATCCTTGCACAAGAGCAAAATGTTTGGCAAAAGGTTCATGAAATCCCTTGAGATAAAAGAATGACTTCTTGGGCCTCATTATCCACCAGCAGGCTCTCTTTCAGCAGAGCACTGGTTTTGCCTCAGGCATGGCCTTTTGAGCAGTCCTGAACACTACCCATAGTAAGACTTCTAGCAATAAGCTCAGGAATCCCATACTTGGGTTTAAACTCCTTCCCATGGAAAGCCTCTGTGCTTCAGCTTCCTTCAGGAGGGTTGATTTCACTCTATATGCATATCGCATCCTCCTAATTATCCATCTCTTTGTATTAATGATGAAATAACACAATCTTCTATTTTCTCTAATTAAGTTTATTATGGAGACATTTTTATGTGCCTATTTTTGAAAAATGAAATTTCATTAAAAGTCAGTGTATCAGATCTTATTAATTCTATTACATTACAACATGAAACATTTCATCAGAAAAAAAGGCTGAATCAAAACCAACCCTAGACTTTGATATTACAGATAAAAAAATCCAATGCAGTCACTTTTCAATCTCATTTTGAACACTGCAAAACTTTCCTTATGCGAAGTTTCTAAATCAATAGCGAATGACTTATCACATTCTCCTGCAGAAATATATTTTGTCTACTTTTCTAGAGATTTTTCCCCTGAAAACACTATGAAATGCCAATGCATCTCACTAAGCAATTTTTTCTTCTTCTTGTAATTAGGAAAACTTGATAAATAAATAGATATCAATTACCTTTGGGAAAAGTAGGTTTGACTAAAAGACCTTTTAATAATTGGAATGGCAGTGCACTTTGCATGCTGTCAGTGCTCAGTGACAATTGCTGCGAGACAACTGATACACAGTGACGCTTTCTTTGTCATTGCTGGACAGTAGGGACTTTAGTTCCAATGATTTTCTGCCATCATCTGAAAGTGATAGGGGCCTATGAATGGTTGCAGCAAGATAAAGGATCCCTTGATCTCCTGGAGGAAGTGCAATGTTGAGCTTCTCTCCTGACGTGCTGTGACGGGACTCCACGGTGTAAAGAGCTTCATAGTTTTGCTAGGATGTGGGAACATCTTTTTCTCATAGTACTACTGTATAGCATGGCTGGTGCACCACTTGGGCTAGAGATAGATCTCACTGGGTGGCAGAGAGCAGTAAAAATACTAGAACTCCTTTGTCACTGCCAGAAACAGAGAGATTCTTATTTTACCATTTTAGAAAAGAAAGTCGTAACCCATTTGAATAGCTGTAGCAGAAGAATATATAGACTGCGTCAGGAAAGTGAAAATTTCACTTGTAAAACACACATCAGAATGACTTGTAGCACATACCTAATTGACTGAAATTGCTTATTTTGGTTTTCTGTAAACCACAAATTTATGTCATATAATTTTATCTGCTTTCCTTGTGCAGCAGTTCATCATTCTAGAAGGCATAGCCCTGGAATTATTGGTATAAAAACTTTCCCAAGACTTACTGCCTGTGCTGAAATGTCTGAAATGCAATTTCAAATGTTTAGAGAGAATAAAGGACTGATCTGATGATCCTTGATCTTGCTTATTCATTAACTTCATATTGTTATTCACTCCAGCTGGGCTCTGAAGACCACATTTATTCTCCTAGGGCAACCTCAATAGCACAAAGTCCACCCCAAGAACCCTCTCTCTAGCAGGCAACTCAGGAGCATGCTGAGGGCAGACAGATTGTCTGGCATTAACAGCAGTTTGCTGAGGAGCATCTCATCCACCATGTCTCCTGCATCTCTATGCACACAAAGAATGAATGGACAGAAATTTCATCATGATTTATGGGAATCTTGTGCTTATGGGAACCCTGGGAGCTAGAGATTCATTGCATGTAAGTCCAGGAGTGTCCGACTCTACTTGCACAGTTCTTTGATGCAATAAGGCATTTATAGGGCACATTGTTCACAAATAGGGCAGCAAACGATGGGGATCCTTCCAGAACATGTCTTTCCCTGAGGCTTACATGAGTATATTCAGCCTGCGAGGCTAAAAAGGTCTAGAGCAATATCTGACATTGCCAGTGTGACTGAGATCAGGCCAATAGATTTATTCTTTCCCTGAAATGACCTTTAAAAGAAAAATCAGTTTTGGCACCTCCCTTCCCATCTTTCTGAAGTGCCTAGAAATAGGGAAATAATGGAGAAAGAGGCCAGCAGCATGCCAAAATAAGATGAATGCCTGGCTTCTAAGTGGTGATTATCTGGAGTACGGACCAAAGAAATGAAAAGGATTAGGTAACAATATTCTGGAGAAAAAAAAATCTCAACACTAACATCCACAACATTTTCTCCTTTGTCCTACCAGTTCCAATGAGGGTGCTAAGTCAACTGCACACCCTCAATGCCTGTTGAAGGAGCAAGTGGCCAGGAAAAAAAAAATGCAGTACAGCAAGTAACTCAGTAAGTGAAAACAAACAGAATCTGCCTCCTAAATAATGTAGAACCTAGTTTGGGCCTGGGGACTAAACATGTAGAATAATTATACCTATACTAGAGTTTGCTGTTTGTTGGGGGATTTCACTGTTCATGTGCATTCCATCTTCATAGGTAGCCCAACCCTTGCAAATACAATTTATTTTTGTGGAAAGCAACATAAAAACCTTTTTAGGGCTCTTTTTTTCCATTAGACTCCCAGGTATAGCCAATGGTATAGAGGGAAATACAAGAAGACATCCAGGCTAGGCACAGACACAAGCATAAGCCTGTGCATATACACAGCCTGAACTGAAGGCACACTGGAAGGCAACTCTCTATCACCTTCCCAAAGTTTATCTGTTGATTTGCTCTTATTTTATTCCAGAGTGCCCTCCACAAGATAAACAGTGACTGTGAAAATGCTCTCAAAGTACAGCATTCATGTGGCCAAGGACATATCCCTCAGCCAGCTCCTGGGAACCTGAAATAATGGAGGCTATTGCTCTGTCTCTGCCAAACTTTCCTTTTCCAAACTGAACTATGAATTCTGCAGCAAAGACAGTGTTGAACTGTGTATGTCCCCCACACAAGGATCCAAGGAAATGAGCCTTACATGTTTTAAATCAGCCTTAATGTTTTCCCTTATGCTCAAGCCCCTGAGCTTCATAGCATATTTTTTTAGATTTTTTTTTTATTTGAAGTTCTAAGCACACAATAGCAAACAGAAATATTCCTAATATTTCTGCCTATATTTGTCTGCCTAAATGCAGTGCCATTGAGATGATTTGGAGCATTCAAGACAGCTTCACAACACTGGAAAGCACAACGGAGGGTTTGTGGAAGGTCCATGCCTTTCCAGAGTGACAGCTGGAGGCCAAGTGGGATACCCTATAGTATTTAAAATGCCACAGAGTACTTATATTTGTATGTGCAAATTGCTCCTTTTTTTGGTGAAGAAAAAAAAAATATAGCAATCTTGTGTGATGCATCACTGCTCACACCACCAAAATATTACTTATTTAATTGTTCCACTTCTTGGGACTTCTCAGATTCTGCAGTGAAAGACACAGTGAAAAAATCCTAGCAGAAATGTTAATTTGGCCCTTTTGACTCCAACTACAATGCACGTATTGCATATGAAACAAAATTGATTTTATTTTCTTTACTGAGAAAGAACTGTACTAAAAAAAGATTTCACTATTATTTACAACAATAAAAAAGGATAAAATGCCTGCTGTCTTAAAGGCTGATAATAGTACAGAGATTACAAAATGTGGTTTCAATAGAAATATCTCTTTGTCTGCTTGAGAAGTGGCCTTTTTACAATACAGGGAAGCTAACCATTTCAGCTATTTCTTAATATTAGTAATGAAAGAATTGCTCTTCCATTATAACCCCATCTTATGTTTAGAGCACAAAGCAAAGCCTCCATTTCGTTATTGCTTAATTCCAGAACAAATGTTATCCTCATCCTTTCAGAGAATTATAAACTGTTGCTTTATTTGCATGGCACAATTTTCACACATTTGACAGACCATTGCTCATGTTCTTCATTGTCATGGTATTAGTGAAATGTAGCATAAGCTTTAAATTTGTGACTCCTGTCCAATCAATAAGAAGATCACACCATCCGAATAATGCTATGATATGTGACGTTATCTATTCAATTGTTCTGTTCCTTGGGACTTGTGAACACCGTCACACTGAAAATGAACACCATTTGAGCTGACAGATTTTTCCTCCATTCAACACTTTTAATGAATACATTTCAAAATGAAGTACCAGATTAAATAAATTTTATGTCATATCAAAACAGAGATATTAACATTATTTGTAGCAGCAAAGTTCCAAGTAAATTACACTGAACTTACATACGCAATGCATTTAGCAAGAACAGGGTTTTCAGATAGCATGAATCTTGTTGAATGTCAGCTTGCCACAGTAGTGATATATAGACCTTATTCTCCATATTTTCATGACAAGAGCAAAGGTGTCCTTTGGCATAGTTTTCCAGTGCATCAAATTAGAAGCAGAATTTATTGCTACTGCAAAAGTTTACTAAAGAAATCCTGTAATCTTTAATAAAGGACTCCTGTATCTTTAGTTGCCTAGGTCCTAATGAGAAAAAGATATTATTAGGCATTCCAGGCATATTATTTTAATTTAACCGTGAATCTAGCAGTCTTTCTCGTCCATGAGGCATGATGGCTTAGGTCTCCCTGGATATATCATGCCTTGTCCTACACGGTGCAGAATTTCCTTCCTGTGCACCAGAATTATTTGTACAGAATAATCCAGTGCTGCCAGCCAGGTCCCACACAGCATGATAATGTGTCAAAAAATTTTAAAAGTGGATTCATTCAAATTTACTGAGTGTGATATCTTGGTGTAGGAAGGCTTTCAGTGTCTTCACATAAGTGCATCTTTGTCTCTCAGTCCCAACAGAGTTAAATGTAGTTTATAGAGGACAGAACAAAGATTGATATAAGGAGGAATTACAATGGAAGAGTTTATCAAAACTTAAGAGTAATTAGGAGGATTTCGGCGAGCTATTGTACTGTAAAAAGTATAAATTGCAAGAAAGATGCCATTCTCAGAGCTACACTCTCACTGTTTCTATAGTGCAAGCAAATCAACTCATAGTCCATTGAAGTAATTAACTGTATATTGTGAAAATACACTTACAAGAAAACTGGAAATATGACATAGAGTTCCTATCAGAGTCCCATTTATTGCTGGTATATTGGCAAATAAAATATATTCAGTTCTGCATGGCACTAACAATATATAAAACCATGTAAAAGCTGCCACTTGGAAAGACTTGAGGTTGGAGTCTTAGAATGGTTACTCCTAACTCATAGCTCTGCCTACCAGCAGTAATATTCTTCACACATGTTCCTTAGGTCTGTCTCTATATGTATACAGTGTATCTTTTGAGGTCATTCTTTATAGAAATTGCCTTCCCACCACCAAGGTAAAATCTGGAAATTACAGCTTCTCAGCAGGGAAATGCTATACTGTTCAAACACAGGTAGATAAAAATATTAGCAAAACTGTTATAGAGGAAGGCCCAGGTTTTTGTTTCACTAATAATAGTTTCTCTGCCACCTTACTTCTACAGTTTCATGGTTGATGAGGTGAGTTTCTGGTCCTTCTTTGAGTAGTTCACATTGTTTTGAAACTAGAAAAGCACTGGTAGTAAAGAGGCATCATCATTAACCATATTGACATCACTGTCCTTAACGAGAGAACTAAGAAAGAGGAGAAAACCTCTTACACACTTGCGAAAAAGGATTGGATGTCTGCAAAAATTAAGGTTGTATGCATATCAGAATTTCAATGAACAGAAAGCTAATCTCTTCCTTAACTGCTGGACCATCTTTCCATAAAATACCAATGCTTTTGCAAAGCCCTTTAGAAATTAATCTTTAAGTCTAGCCTGCGGAAGTATTTTTATGTCCTTATTTTCAAAGAAGAGTAAGCGGCAAAAGGTTTAGCAGTATAACTAATCTCCTCTCTCCCATTTTATGCACTTGTAAAACAATAAGTTGGTACTTATGCATTAGGTAAAGACCAAAGAGAAATAGGTCTTGATTACACATATAAGTAGGTAGATATTTTCCCACTATACAGATAGATAAAAAGAGACATAAATTTTAAGAGACACTTCTCACCGACACAATAAGTTAGGGAACAACTTACCAAATTCCGAAGAGGCACTCTCTGAGAAAACAAATATGTTTTAAATATTGCCTCAATTACCCTATTTAAAGTTCTAGTGGTATGTGCCTAGCTTGTACAGTAGTTTTATGCATTGTAGTAAAGTAATATTGGCAAAGTATAATGATCAACTGCTCCAATGAATCCAGCATTCCTTTCTCTAGATCTTGAGGGACCAGTAGGCAGAAAAATAATGATAACCTTTTCTTTTAGGGCAGCTCTTCATAATCTTGGCCAGCTAGAGAACTACACATGGGAACTGCCACAGAACAGGAATAACAGGCCTGCTTTGGAAAGTCTTCAGTGGCCTGGTGCCTCCAATTTTATTTTAAGACTTATATAAAATGTACCAATTTTACCCAGCATTTGACAATGTTTCTTTGTAGATTTGTAGAATTCCTCAAAATTAGATAGTTCTAACCTCATTTACAAGACTTGGAAAGAAAAGGCAGTGTGTATACCTACAGCAACCTTATATATAAAGGAAAACTTATTTTACTTTTTTTTTTTTGTCCAAAAATGATTGACAGCCTTGATACGATACAAATGAGTCAAGTTAGAAATACCGCAGTGTATTAGAAGGATTAGAAAATAGTATTAATAATTCTTCAAGTAGATTTGGTACCATATTCCCAGAAAGACGTATCCCTGTAAGGAAAAAAAAACAAGGCTACTTTTCCTTTTCATAGTTCAGCAGGATGCAATTGCAACAGTTACACAATTCATTGTCTTATGATTGCATTTACTAAAAATGCCAAGTATGATGGTTTTCTTAAACCTCAAGATTTTTATTCCAGTATTAAAAATAAAGGACTGTTTTTATTCTCTCTCCTTTTAGCGTGTTTCTATGAGGTTTATTGTACTTTAGGCTCCTTACTATAAGCCACAAAAGACAATGATATCCTAAAGTATGGTGATCACAACTGAATATGATACTCCAGGTAAAGTATGTAAGTAGTAATTAAGCACTAATAATTCCATTTAGTTTGATTTATTAGCTGTTTTTCCAGGAATTAAGCATAATATTCTATTTGACATATGTACTGCAGTTAGGAATTCAACAGCAGGTTAGAGATTAGCATAATAATTCTTTTTGGTTACTACATGGGAGATTTTTTGTAAATTTTATCTGTATATAAAAAATTTGCCCACATACATATATGTATATATATAAATTAATTACTGC
>JAVCKT010025274.1:0-14878 GCA_032273925.1 Rhynchotus rufescens | reverse complement strand
GGACAACATTCAAGATACTAACAAAAGGGAAGGGTAATATCTGAGATACTATCACTCTGACCAAGGATATGAAAATTAAAAAGTCAAAAAATTGGTCAGAATGTCAGGAACTTTTACCTATTGATGCAATAGTTAGAAGACTGTGCCAAAGGAGCAAGTCTGAGGGCAAACATACCATCCTTTTCAAAACTTTGGCATATTCTTTTGTATTAAAAAAGAAAAGAAAAAAAAAATGGAAAAATTTATTTATATGTGTTTTGAGATTATGAGTGAAGTTACTGCTAGCCCAAGTTTAAAGATTTCAGAACTGTGAACAAGAAATGAAATGTTACAAGATTTATGAGAGGCTGGAGTTCAGTGAATGTATGTCTAAAGAAATGACTTGCATTTTAATGAAGCGTATTACACTTGAGAGGCAATATCTTGGTTATCCTTTATGAACAGTGACTTTGACTGTGTGCTGCTGTCAAAGAGAGCTCATTATACCAAAGAAGTTATAGTTCAACTCTATAGATTGATACGATGGCCTCCAATTCATGGTACGTTTCTAAAGGCAATGAGACTAGCAGTTAGGGGCATCCAAAATGGTAATTACTTGTGGGAAATGGCTTCATAGTTTCTACTTAAAATGCAAAGAACTTCTTTCAAGAAAAGAACTTTTAACTTGGTCTGTAACCTAAACCTCAAGGCTGCCCTGCAACTCTGCACAGCAGCTAAAGGATTCTGAATCTGTCGTATCGTACAGACTGAGGGAAGGCATTTAAAATACCCTGCCTCTGAAGCAATGGCTAACAACTTGAACAGGTTGGTTTGCCAAAGTTTAGTCTTCAATTTAAGTTAGCAGTTTGATTGCTTTTGAAGAAGTACTAGTGAACTATACGGTATATGTATTTTTTTTTCTCTCTGTTGGTGCTGTTGTCAAATATTTGTCAGTTGTCAGCTGACAACTGACAGCCAAGGAGACTTGGCTTCCTCAAACTCTTTTCTTAATTGTGATAGATCACCAACTATTCCTGCTTTAAGAACAGATGTCTGCATCTGCTCATGAAATATGAAAAAAATGAATACAGATCGGAAGATATGCTTAATTTGTCATGGATACCCGTTTTGTGTGCACAAAGGGCAGCTGTCCATCAATCCTCAGTCTATCGAGCAAAATTAACCAAGAAATAGTCCCTTCTAAAGCAACATTATTATTTTAAAAAAGTATTCATAATCTTAAATTAAAAAGTACTTGCAATTCTGATAGTCATACTTCTGAGACTTTGTTTATTCACTCATATTTATTCTTTTTAAAGCAATCTCCTGCCATTAAGTTTCTACCTGCTACATCAAGGGGTTAAATGAAAATCCTACAGTCACAAAACAAAACCAGACTTAGTTCATATGTTAATGAGCCAGGATAATTGCAGCTTTCCCTAGGTAATCTCAGTGTCAATTATTCATGAACCAT
This sequence comes from Rhynchotus rufescens, assembly GCA_032273925.1. Taxonomy (NCBI): domain Eukaryota; kingdom Metazoa; phylum Chordata; class Aves; order Tinamiformes; family Tinamidae; genus Rhynchotus; species Rhynchotus rufescens. Next base: position 13,425 of record JAVCKT010025274.1, on the reverse strand, counting down.
TGACAGCAGACATGACATTTCCATCTGACAGCTTTCAATCCTCCTGTTTACAAGCGTGAAGCGTTTAGGGTGTTCTGCATAGGAGTGTTGTTTAGGAAAGATGAAAAGTTGGAAAAGAACAAAACAGAAGAAGGAGATGTAGCAAGTCATATATATAGACATAGTACATTCTATAACTATACAGAACAAAAGCAGAGCCTATTTCTGACATCAAGTTCTGCAGAATAAGAACGGAGCTAAAATATTAACATCTGCTGAGCACCAAAATCTGCACGGACATCAAGTAACACACACCGTGCATGAGCTGGGAGCAGCTCAGCACACGGCACGGGCCCTGCCCAACCTTTCTAGTTCTGCTACTACTGCTTTAGAGCCAACGGGGTGGTGGGGTGGGGGGGACACCTCTAGGACACCAGCGGCAGCCCCTGCCCTGTCTCAGGGGCTGCAGCCTCCGAGCTGCGACCCCTCTCATCCTCCTTGTTTCACGGAGGAAGCCCGTGGGCCACCGCATGCGGAGTCCGTGCTGGCGCGAGGCCGGATCAGCAGGGACTGGGAGCTCGGCCTCCCCGTCGGCAGCAGGAACGGGGACAGTGTCAGTGAGGTGCCGCCGAGCTGCCTGCAGGGCTGGAACAGCCCTCCTGCTACCAAGGGGGCTGCCCTCCTGCGCAGCGTGGGGAGAGGGGCCACCCTGCAGCACCAGGACAGCCCGTGGGGCCCGGGCCCTCCGTGGGGTGGCTGCTCCTCCCCACCACAGCCACACGCCCCACGGCTCTCCTCCAGGCACCAGCAGGACCGGCTTCACAAGGAGAAGGCGCTCGGCTTTGCCTGCCTATCTGCACTGCTAATAACTAGAGCAATGCGTGCACATCTGCACTAACAAATAACACACCGGGCCAATACCACTGGTGCCCCTGCTTCTGTTTTGTCCTTTGTTACCCCTTAATACTCCCTCCCCAAACTAACAACAGTTACAGACATTCTCCACTCTCTTTGAGTAAAGCTGGGCTCGGCTCCTCTAGCATAAAAAGCTGCATGGAAATTGAGGGTTGGTGCCTCACCTTGGCGAGCAGTGTAGCTGTGTGTAGCCACGCTGCAGCATGGTGCTCCCGGCTGCGCTTTAGAATAAATGTATACAGAGCGACTCAAACGTTTCGCTGGAAGTCAAATAGAGAGGCCCTTGTTAAGGGCTTGAGATGTGTTTGGACAGCACTGTGCCTGCAACCTGAAGCAGCTAAGCAGGCAAGGGACTGGGCCAAGAAACTGGTTCTAAATTCTCAAGGACACAGGTTAAATCAGATAATTGAGATGCAAACTTTGCAATATTTAATGCATACGTTCTTCCAAGCTGATGTGAAACCCAGTTAAATTCCTGTGTATCCTTAAGTGCCTTTGAAACACTGTGATTTTGTAACTGCTGTTCTTATATCTGTGAAGACATTAGAATATTTTCCAATACTCAAACTCTAATTGAAATTAATTGACAATGATACAATAGGGAACAAGTTTTTAAAGGCATTTAAGTGCTTAAAGATGCAGATAGGTACTTAGTGAGGTTTTTCAAAAGATTCTGTGCACCTGACTTCCATTATAAAAAGTATAAGGAGTCTCAGTCCATTAATAAGCTATTTTAGTTTTTCAAGGCTCATATTAATTTTAAGGAAATGAATATTTAAGAACATGCTCATCCAGGCTGAGCATTTATGCTTGTTCTAACCAAGTTATTTTTCATCTGAATACATATGCTTCATGGCATAGCATTACAGATTTTTTCAAATTTCTTTCTGAAATAAAAGAATTGGCAAATCTAATGGAAACATGAGGTGTACTTAATGGTCAGGGTTCCTCGGTTGATTTTAGGGTGTATCAGAACTCAACCTACAATATTGTATTTCACAATAACCCAAATCACAGTCTGAATCTGCAGCCAACAGAAAATTGTTCTAATACTGACACTATGGAATTCTGCCTCAATTTCTCAGCCACAAGTGCGCTATCACCTACAGAGAGGCAGGAAAGAAATCCCTCAACAGCCTCTTCCTATTTTTACGTATGTACGGAGGCAGTTATAGATCGTGGTCTCGCGCTTCCTGGCCCTGGCTGTAGGGCCAGGACAAGCAGGAAAGTCTTGGTGTTTTTTGCAGGGTTTTTTGTTTGTGTCTCAAGTTGCCGTTGCAGTATAATAGAATTGAAAATATCATTGCTTGATGTAATAAAAAGAATGATTTTATGAAATCTCAATTAAAATGCCAAGGGAATTAATATTATGTCTTAGATTACTCAAGATATATTAATGTTGATAAAATAAATTGCTCATGGTATTGATTGAGTGGCTTATAAACCACTTGATAGTATGAAAGTATCTCAAAATAAAAGGCAAACACGACCTTTTGCCATGATTATGTTCCCCAGATGCTTCTGTCTGTTTGCATGCACAGTCAAGCAGCTACTGTATTGACTTCTAAAGGTCTTCAATGAATGTCGCAAGAAAGGTAAAAGCTCCGCTCCTGGAGTAGATAATAACGTTAAAAGTATCCCAAAGGGCAGCTGAACAGCAAATTTTAGCTTGGGAAAATATCACCTCTGAGGACTGAAGCAAAACAAAAAAGGCCATAGTTAAACTATTTACTTCATATTCTGAATAGACTATCTGTGATGAATTCTGCAATGCGGATATCAAACATCTCTCCAAAACCTGGACAAATTTGGACTTTTGTTGTAACTTCTTTATAAAGTGACCTAGGCGATGGGTACCATTACACTAAATAGAACGACCATTGTACCAACTGCAAAGTAAAACAAACTGCTAGAGAAATGCTTGTTCAAAATACTTTTCTTTTTCCATTTAGCTGTTATGAAGCAATAGTACATGGTTAATAGACAACAGCTTTTAATGAGATTCCCTGTCAAGTCAGGCATCTATATTTTATTTATGATTACTAATTACTTCTAAGTTTCCAAAGAACTCGAATTCAAGCAAAAGGCACTTTAAAAGATTTCTAAAGCTGACACGTAGTACTCCTCAGACTTGTTCACAGCTCTGATCAAGGCCATGAGACAGATATATGGGGCTTCTGAGATTTTGTGCATTTTGATGTTTTCTCAGAATCTCAAGAAATGTCAGGTTATAGTTTATGAATACATAAGTTACTGGACAGACATTGTTTTATTGTTTTCAGCATCCAGAAGACAGAATTAAGTTTATGTCTGAAAATTCTAAATGAAATCTAATATTGATTTTGGAAAGCAAAAATAGATTTTGCGAAACAAAAATGATAAATCTATCTTTCTCTAGAAATAAGTTCTAATTATCAGAAGGAGTAAGGGATTAAATCAAAATTCAGACTAATAATAAAGTTATCTACAAAACAGCTTATGATAGGACTAAGAAAAAAAAGTCTGTGTAAAGAAAATGAGAATACTAGTGCTACACAGAAATTTCCAAATGTAGCAAAAAAGCTACCTTTGAGAGTGAACATTTTGTATTACTTTTGATAATTATGATAAAATACTGGTTTGTATTTTTCAAGGCTAACATTATTAATATAGCAAACACTTTTTTCTCCTGAGGCCCAAAGCCTTCCTGCTGTTCCAAAGAGAGAATTCAAGAGCTGAGCAAGCCTAGGTCAAAGCTGCTTCTCCCAGAAAAGCTCCTCCATGGCCTCTGTAAACACCAGTAACGTGAGGAGCACCCTCCCTGCAGGGGCACTTTGCTGGGTTGGGATGGAGAAGGGGCTCCTGCATCCCACAGCTGTGCATACAAACCATCTGATTCCCATGGAGGCCATGGGTGAAACCTCCAGGCTTCGGAAGGAGGGAGCAGAGAGAGCCCCCATCCGTCCTGTCCTGTATGTGGGTCAGCCAACCCGCCCCGAGGCATCCTGTTCATTCAGCTTCGGAATCAATCGGCTTCTTACCCGTTCTGTTAAACTTCCCAGCTCGGCAAACTCCCAACCACGTTCACGAGGCTCCTGTTCCAGTCTGCTCCTGCCAACCCAGCACCCGTGCACATCTAACCCGCACCTCCGCGGCACGTTATCCCGGCGGGAAGCTGAGCGGCAGCCACGCGGCGCGCGTCTGCTTCGCCTCAGGGCTCGGCTCTGCAGTCCCAGGCAAGGGAGAGGAACAAACGCGTCCGCTGCCCCACGCCAAGCCCCAGCGCGAGCCTGTCGGTGCACAGAGGTGCTTTCCAAGCAGGCGTGAGCGCCGGGGACCTGGTCTGGCGCGCGGCAAGCGGCCGCTGGACAGCGCGTCTCGTGTTCTGCAAAAAGCAACAGATCCGCTCCGCGTCTCTTCACAGCACCTCTGACACTGACGTTTGTACCCAATACTGTATAATACAGCGTATATTAAGTACGTCTCATGCTGGATTGCATTAATTATAATACCACAGTATGTTTGTATAGATTCAAATATGGCATAAATAAGTCACAAGCATAAATAAAGCCAATATAAAAGCAAATAGCACAATGTTCACTACAACTTCTTTGCACTGATGTTGACTGTTTGTAGCGACCTAGGTATGTTTTTTTTTTTCCCTGTTGGAATTTCTGGTACTTACAGCAGTAAGCATTTGGAATTTGCCTTCTGCTCGTTCCTGCACTTGAAGGAATGTGACATTTCACTGACTCCAGACAGGGGTCTACCAGGCAAGAGGTTTAGAGGCAGAAACCTCAGTTACTGCCCAGGTTGCTGTCACCTTTATGAAAGCTGGTGTAGGTAAAACATAACAAGCTCAGGCCCCAAATCATAGCTGCTTTCTGGCATTCCTATGCCAGAGTCAGATTTCAAGCAAGATTAATGTTTCTGTGAATACAATATGTTGGTCAGCTGAACTATTTTAAAAAAAATCAAAAAGCAAAATGTAATTTACTGACCCTGTAAAATCAATGACAGAACTGTTATTCATTTGAGGAATAAATTGTTAACCCACAGTGACCCCCCGATAGCAATAATTGTCTGCAAGCTGAAAGACTTTCTAATATTCAACTTTTGGCTTTCCACATCAAATCCTAATGTCTCGCAATAAATAAAAATTCTTTTTAAAGCCCATAATTATGTGTTTATTCAGATTTCAGCAATAGGTCAATGAAATTTATCTGCTTTCTGTAAAGCCTTCAGTTTTACTTGCACTGTTAAATTTAAGGATATTTAAGGACTTGCTAGTTACTATTTCAGATGCTTTTAGGCACACATGATAAATTTTTAAATACTATCATAGAAATCCAAAATAATTAAGGGAAGTCAACAAAACTACAAAGGAATATGACTTCATATAGCAACATTTACTAAAAAAAAAGGGCTTAAGTAATTGTTTGCATCTCACATAAAAAGTAAATATATGGATGCAGCTTTTAGTTAAGGCTTTTAAAGATTGCTTTTCATTAGATGATACTACAAATAAAGGCAGAGTTGCAACCCATGTTTTTCAGCCTATCTCCTTTTTTTCCCCTACATCTTGCTTTGCAAGTTCACTTTCTTTCATGATATTACCACATTTCTCTTTTTATTTTCCTTCTTTCCTCAAACTTGTTTTTATTAATGTAATATTATTTACACCTGTATCTTCATACCTTCTCTGCTAAAACTCACTCACGTAGCTGTCTTCTCATGGTGAAAGTTAGGCTTTTTCTCTGCTTTGTGTGCAGGCTGCTTTGCAGCCCACCTCCCTCACTGCCTAAGTTCACGTTACACCGATGGAACCAGGAAGCCCCATGACAACTCCATATGTTAGTTAGGCCCTACATGTTGTCAGGCTCACGTTAAGGAACTATTTTAAGTGGCAATTATTCTGTGGTGAGTACAGAAAACCAAAACAGATGTGAAACTCTTAGCTGATTATACTTTGAAATGAAATTCCAAGCTTTTTATATTTTCTTTTGCCATTGAAAACCAGGCAAGTTCAGAGATAGTGGAGAGTTGGGGGTTACCTGCTGTCCTGGGCTGCAGCTGACAATCACCAAGAGACGGGTGGACGTCGAGCAGTGTATTCCCAACCACTCCTTTCTGCTCCAGCCTCTTGCTTCTTCATTCTCATCCGCTCCTTTCATGCCATTGCACAACTAACAAAAGTGAGATGGAGCACAGGGCTGATGGGTACGTGCAAGGAAGGAAAAAATATGTGAGTTTCAATGTGCATGCTTTCCTGGTCCAGCTAAAGCAAAGGTACCTGTGCCTGCTCCTGCTGGCACAGCGTGGGAACGGGCACACAGACACGAAGGTAGAGGAGAGGGAGGTACCCTGACAGTGGAAACCCTCTCTTAGATCAGGTTAGGGTGCCCATAAGACCTCAGCCAGGTTATTTTGGGTAGCCATAAATATGCACTATCGCAATGGTAACGTTTGCATCCCCGCCTAACTCACCGTAGCACGCGCTTAACACAGCTTGCAGTATTCATAAAGAGCCAGAAGTGAGCAACTGGAGCAGGGTCCCCACCACGCAGCTTGGCGCGCATCCTCAGAGACGTGAAGGGGGAAGTTGCCCTCATGCAATCGGCCACAGCAGCTCGGCTGAGGGGAAGCGTTTCCTGAAACATCTACCTGTTGTGACTGACATGGCAAGCATTCCTGGGCGGTTAAATGGATTAGCTGAACCAATACTGAAAGATAAGCAAGCCTCTCCTCAGCACCCCTTTGAAGTTTGATACAGAACATAAACACTGCTTTAATATCAAGCTGAGACAACAAGTTGTTTATAAATATAAAAGGCATCACACTTCTGCATACTTGATTTTTAAAAAAATATTTGTAAAACTTTCCCTTAAAGATCATGGGTACACATTCACGTAGAATTCACTAAGTGTTACTTCACTGTAAATTGTCTGGAATAGATGGCCTTATTTGACTTTTGCAGTTACCAATCAACTTGCCACTCTACCAGTAAAGCAGATTATGTATTCCATACTCTCCTGTCTTTGGAAATGGAATAATTAGATCTTTTGATTAGAACTGCTCACATGTTTTAGACTATCATCACCAAAGGAGATTTAACTAGAATGCTTCTTGCTGCACTGCACGTGCAAGTCCTCCTGCTCTGATACAAAATCTCCAGGGATGTCAGCCAAATTAAGGCAGAATAATTTTTCAACTGAGCAGAATTCAGATATACTCAATTGTCAGTGATGGTACTGTTTAAATTAAAGTAATTGTTAATGCATAAGCTTTTATATTACATCATCTTGGTTTATCCAGGTGATGTCTCATAATGCAACAACCTTGAGTAGCTGGGAGCACACCTGAAACATCCTTTGGTAAATGAGAGAAATATGCAAGCCCTATTTTCTTACTACTCACACTTTATGTCCCTGTTCCACAGTTAGTGCAGGAGACATTGAGCAGGCAAGCGCATACAACACTAGAAAAGAATAGAAAAGGAAAGTGTGTTTGTAAGAGGGGATAAATTTGATCTGTGAAATGAATACTCGGCAAGATCAGTTTTACCGGTTATAATGGCAAGCATATTATGCAAACTTGCAAATATTTACTATCTCTGAATCTTTCTGGATGGATTATTGAATTATAATAAAAATTTTATGCATAGTAAAATGTTTTGTTTCCTTACTTTGTTGTGGTTTGTCAGTAATGAATTAGGCTGTAAACTGAAGCAAATTAGCAGCACCAAGTTTTTACAGTGACTGACATTACAGCATGACCAAGTCCAATATTTCTTTGATACTTTTTATTGCCACACTGAGGCTTGCAAACATAGCTGAAGTTTTATAGACATCCAGAAAACATTTTAAAATTCTCCAATGTTCCTTTTACAAGATGCTCTAGCAAGTGACAATATCCATGCTTTAAAAGAATTCTTTAGTGATTAGAACTCTTCTGCCCCCACCACAGTTTAAAGGGAGCCTTAGATATAGCAGTAGCAAGACAAGTCCGTATCTTCAAAGGCTGTTTTTTAAGCCTGCATACCAAACAGAGGAGTTACACCAGTGGAAAGGATAACCTTGGAGGAACAAAGCTGCAGCTGCATCACCTGCCAGCTGGGTCAAGACAGCAGCTGAGCAGCTACGTCCCTTTCAAGGCACCAGAGAAGTTTTGTTCCAAATTAAGACCAAGTCAAGCAATGGATCACAGTTTCATTCATGCCGAAAGAAATGACTGCGTTACACTGAATGGAAAAAAAAGGAAGTGCACTCTGTGTGTGCGCACGCACATGTGTATGTCTTTTTTACTATGTATATATATTAATTCCTAATGAAAATGAGAAGGTTTTTACTGAGGAGGGACTGATGCAGGCAGAAGCAAGAACATGAACTTCTAGAGTTATTCTTTTATTCTTTTCCCTCCCTATGTTTGAGATTAATGTTTGTGAAGCTAGAGTTTTCTTCTTAAGCTTTTGAACATGTCATTTTATATATGTTAAGCAGCTGCTTTATCAGAATAAACAAAACATTTACATACCATGCAAAACAAACATGTTTGTTTTCTGAACTTATATGAATAATTCAAGATTACTGACCCATTCTTTTCTTGTTCTGTCTAAAAAACTTCTTTTGATTATACTTCTGTTTCTTTGATTCTCCATTTGCATTGTGTTTCTGTCCAGTTGTGCATCTGGATTCCATCTCAGGTATGAGGACAGAAGAGGACCTGCTTTGATGCTAACAGGTTTGGGTTTTTTTTTTTGTAGTATAAGCCAAAATCACAAATACTAATGAAGAATTAGCTACAGACATAAAAAAAAATGTTTGGAATACTTTCTCTCTGTATAAAGCTGGGTATAAGAAGGCACACATGTATATGAGCAGCACGCATACAAAGCGATGTGACAAAACAGGCTCTCAGCGGGCAGTGAGCCCCGTTACGGGAGCAAACGGGGAGCAGCTCTGCACAGCGCGACACGCCGGAGAGAGGCTCGGGCTCCCGCTTGCGAGACAGGCTGGCAGGGCAATCCAGCAGCTCTGGTTTGGGTGTGGGAGCAGCACCCCCTTCCCAGCGGCTCTGTCCCGGCTTGTGCCCGACACGGGCGAGCAAAGCGCTGGCCGAGGAGCCTCCGCACTCACCCACAAGCGCCAGGGCCTCCCCGCGACGGCCACAGGCCTCTCTGCTCCTTCTCCCAGTGACCGACAGCTCTGTCACAGCGCACAACTGAGCTCGTGCTCGGCAACATTTTCTCTCTCTCTTTTCCGACATTCTTGCTTTTTGTTAATACAGGGTATGTATTTGATCCTCCGTCCTTCCCAAGGCAATTGGCAAGGCTTGTCAGCAGTTTACTAGGGAAAGAGAAACAAGAAGGGCAGAGAGGGGTTAAAGATCACTTGCTGCTCAAAACGGACTCAACATATAGTAAAACTGGATACAAAAGTATGATGCCTGAGCCTGTGGCACACACAGCTCAGTAGCTTAAAATCAACCCAAAACATAAACCTGAAGTGAAAATCATGCAAACCATTATTTTCCTTGGATCAGAACTAAACTGCCATTTTGATGCTTTTGTGAACTCTGCGAGAACTGAACCAAAACAGATTTTTGGTTGCAAGTTAAAGACTACAAATAAAAATTGACAGCTCCTAGCAGCAACTTATTTACTAAGAGACTTATTTGCACTTGACAGGAGCTTCAAAGCAATGTCACGTCACAGCCTATTCCCCTCTCTCTGCTCCTGCAACTGGCAGGCACGAACGGCCCAAACGTTCACTCCTGCAGCGTGACGCTGGGCTGCCTCCCTCGCCCTTACCCCAGCAGGGGCATATTCCACCCGGGGGCATTTTACATGTGCTCGAGATGGCCAGTGGGAGGCACGGGCAGCATCTTGGAAAACATTCCGGCTGGGCTCCCTTCCCTCCATTTGAGCACTGCCCGGCTCCGAAGGCCGGGAGATCCCTCCCAGTGCTGTTGTGTGTGTTGTTATCTCCGTGCCACGTGACTGTGAAAAATGCAGCTTTGTTGGAACAGTAGAGAGGCAAAGCAAGGGGGTGCAACGTGAAGCACAGAGCGAGAGTCCCCAAGAGCTTAACGCTTGTAAAGATCAGTTAAAAGATTTGTCTGAATAGGAATATCGGCTTGGACTCGCATAGCAGAGAACTCTAACCCTATGTGGGGAACACGAGGGAGAAAGTAAGAAATTCACCAGACTCTATACTTTACATCTGTAGAATTGATAATTGCTCCTGACATATATTTCAGTGTCTGTAATAGAAAGGACTTATCTGTCACTGCAACATGAGGCTTGATTTTAGAATGATTTATGAACCTGATCTTGATGTATATGTCTAATAAAGTCAGTGGAGATGGGCACTGCTGACACTAACATTAGGAATGGCTGACTGCCTCATTTTAACACTGATTCATATTCGCTTTACTTCATCAGTTCAGAGAGCTATTTTAGATTTATATCAATGCAAGCAAGATTAGAAACAAAGTCAACATCTGCAACTTTCATATTTAAGATAACTGCAGTTCTCAGATCCAATACGCTTCCGAGCTTCCTACGGTCCATAATATAGGTTTTCTCCTAAATGTAAGTTAATATATTTTTGAGTTGTAGTAGTATTGAACTTAATACGATTGTGACCCTCTTGCTTAGCCTTCCAAGTTGTCTTCTCCTTGCAGAAGGAGCATGCCATCAGCTGTAACGTGTACGAGTCTGGATCCCAGCAGTCCACTATGAAAGACACGGCACTTGGCCTTTACCCACCACTGGATTCCAACATCTTTCTCATACAGAGGGAAGGAGCCCTCCATGAATCACTGTGAGCCAAGACTACAGTCAGAGATACCCGTAAGATGCACAGGAGCAGACAGGGCATCAATTCTTTCACAGTTCTCTCTACATGGATGACTACTTGCCCAAGTTTGGCTCTTGGCAGCTCACAGGCAGGCCACGGTCCAGTACTTCAAAGGCAGAAGGACCCTTCCCAGCTGAGTGGTGCAAGGAGCTGCTCCGCTTCCATGGAGTTTAAAGGAGCAAATCCAGACGCATACGTTTTCCTGGGCTCTGTCTATGCTTAGTGTGCAGCTATAGTTAACCTTCCCATTCTATTTGTTTCAAAACTTCTCAAAAGTACAAGTGAGCTTTTTTTTGATGCTCTCTCATTGCAACTTTTCATTAATTTAGCCAAATCTAATTCATAAATACTAAGACTTCTACCTGACAAATAGTATCCAGATAATTTTCCATTTACACAAAGGAGTAGAAAAGCAAGCTTTCACCAAATGTGCAATCCTTGGTTGCAGTGGCTTTTGCATTTCTTTTAGTGGAAAAATCAGTTTTAAAGTGTCAAAAAAGTATTTTATAAGTATTTTTTTTTAAAGACTTAAGTCTTTTGTTAATATAAGGAATCATTTAAGTTGGCGCACTACCATTTGTTTTTCTATAACATTCATAATATATCTATTACCCATAGAGTAGGCCTTTTTTGGCTAACACCACAGACTTGTATATCTTGAGAATCATTCATAGGCAAAAGAGAGGGTTATCTGAAAAATAATGATTTATAGGAAGATGTTAACTCACTCTGCCCTTTTTTCATAGCACAAAAATTGAGATCATCTGGTGAAGTCAGGGAACAGTGCTTTGCAAATGATTACAAGAAACTGTCATTATATTGACTTATGAAACTTACCATACGGTGTTGTAAAACCTACTGTAAAAGAAAATTGGGATTAAAATAAAGAATAAAGGATTTATAGTATTATCACTTGAGAAATATTAGCTGGTCACAAAGGCTGGGTTTTGACACACGTTGTACCCATTGCTACAAGGTTATGCTCTCAAGAGGATTCCCCTAGCTCTGGAGGACACAACATCCCCTTCTTTGTGAAAAGGAAAATGCTGTAGTCCACCCATACAGATAACTTTCAAAATAACAAGCAAGGCATGTGTATAAAACATAAAGTAACATACTCTATTAAGAAAATTGCATTTGTTTTGAGATGAAAATTAAGAACAGATCAAAATGTTCAAGATGACTGAACATTAACAAATAAAACAAGCATAATTTGTATGAGACAATGTTCAGATGAAAATGATAATGTACTAAATAGCAGATAATGCACTGAGCTGTTTTACTCTTTGATTTGATATAATAAGAATCCAGACTAGAGCCACAGATTCAAATTACTGATAACTGGCCTGAGCTGTTTCAGCTCACGCACGGACTATCACCGTGTCTCTGAACTCACTGCACACTTGACCTCCTGGAGGGCAGCGGAGCTCTATACAAACCTACCCTACTCTCCCTGGTCCTGACTTTGTTAAAAATGAAGAAATGCATCAGAAAATCTATACTGAATTAACAGCAGAACAGAAAAACTGTACCTTGGAAAGGCTTTAAAAAAAAAAAAAAAAAAGGAAGGAAATAAATTCATGATTTGAAAGCTCTGCTCAGCTTAAAAGTTATGCCTCTTAAGAGTAGCACTCTGGTGCATTAATAGTGGAGGCAGCACTGACTTTAACTACCACTGCAGCCTAAGGTACACAATTACATTCTTCAGTGTCGACATTTTCACCTTGATAAGCATAATAATGCCATGCAGATGCAGACTAAAACCCATAATTTCAGCACTTTGCTTCCACTCACATTGATTATAACAAGGTATGGCACTGAAGCATGCACAAACCTGCATTTAATTGTCAGCATAGCCCTTCATTTAAACAAGAAGTTAGTTGTGCCATCGACAGCAAATGTGGGAGGCATCTTAAATAGCTCTGGCAAAACTGAGAAAGTTGGAAGTGCCAGTCAAACCACAGGCAAAGAACCTGGGGATGGCATCAGTTCACCTCTAGTGTCCGGGTGGGTGTCAGTGCAAATCGAATGCAAAATACGCTATGTTTATACTGGGAAGGAAGGGCCTATTTCTCTCAATATGTTAAACCAGGGAAGTTTCCTTGCAGGTAGCATCACATCAGTACACAGCAGTAAGCCAGAGCAATACTGGAGGGCAGATCCTGGTATGCACATTGCGAAGTGAATGCCTAAATAACAGCATTTTTAAATACATATATTTATATGACATATATACCCAAATAAATACCCATGAATGTATAAACATAGTAAAATATAAAATCACATGAGGCTCTAACTTTGTACATTACCTCTCATATACTGAATATCTTCTGAAAGGAAGAAAACAACAGCATATAATAAATAGAAACAATATTAAAATATATTACAAAATGTGATTTAAAGTTCTATAGTAGATGTATGTGCAGGTGTGTTTTTGTGTCTGTTATTCATACATGTATTTATATATGTATATGAATCCCTTGGCTGAAAAATATCCAGCTGGAAAAAGAAGTTGTTATCAATAATGGCAAAATCTTTCTGCCAGATTCAGGTCTATTAGATGGTATCACACTGCTGCTTATTCTTCTGCGAGGCAGTAGTACTTGGAAAGGAAAAACTAAGACAAACAAAATAAAATCGAAACCCTTGGAACAATCAGAATTACATAGTTTGCTACCACTCAGTAATTCTT
>JAVCKT010025271.1:29626-43363 GCA_032273925.1 Rhynchotus rufescens | reverse complement strand
ACTATTAAAGATACTCTCCTGAGACTTCTCTGAAGTAGTATATTTTATTTTTCAGTGCTGTGTTTTTATTGTTCATTTGACATGTGATGTTGTCCGATCAGAGACTGCACTGTCTTTCTCCCCCAATTTTGTTCAATATTTAGCAGGGCAATAATTTCTGCACATACAATGAATCCTGCATAGTGCATGCAACAGTGGAAGCACCAGTGTGAGAAATTCTCTCCAGAGCTGCATCTTCTTTAAGTGGAAAAAGGAGCTTCTTCAGAGCACATTCCCCTTCACTCCTGTAGAGGTAAGCAGGGGTCTATCTCCCTTGTCTTATCTCAGCTGTGCTCCAGAGTGTGTGAGTTAGCCAAGGATCTCATAAAGTTGTTGGCTTTCCCCTGCTCTCTAGGCATGCCACTCATTTACACACCTCCAGTTTCCTAGAACCAGTAATGTAAAAATGTAATCCTCCCTGAACATCCAAGTACTTTGGGGAGCACAAAAATAAATATCCAGAGCAGGAAGAAGACATGGGTGAGCTGGAAGAATAAACATGTGTTGCATGATAAATGTATTCAGTGTTGGTCACCGCTCTTTTTTTTTTTTCTGTCTGCTAAATACATGAGATTGAAAAGTAAACAGACCAAATATATATGTTGAAACAAAAGCCCAAGCAAAACAGTATTCCAGTGCAGTTCTCCTGGAAACAAGCAGTCAAAAAATCCTCCAATACACACAGCTTCACCACAGAAGGTAGTTGTTTGGATCAGAACTGCCCAAATTAGCATCAAAACTAGACCGTTCTCGCACAACGCTATAGGTTTTTAATGTAAATTGTGTATGTGGACTGTTACTGTGAGATAGTGATTAAAATGATTGACTAATTCAATCTATGTCCTAGTGTAATGCTAGATATTAGAACAGTGGTTTAATTGACTCCTGTGTCCCCCATCTCCTCCCCATACTTGCTGCTTCTGAAACAGCAGTGTTTGGATCTGGAAACAGGAAAGCCTAGCAGCACGTATCATGCAGGACTTTCCTCTCCAGAACTGGGCTGCCTGTGCAGTGAATTTCCCTCTGTAAAGTAGGATGGTGAAAAGAGGTTGGGATGACCTCAGGGGCACATGTTTAAAAGCTGAGTCAGGCCTAGTGCTTCTCATCTCCTCCAGAAAATGAGACTGGACTTGTATTTGACTCTGGCCGAATCCATCAACACAAAACTGTGTGTGGCCTCAGTTCTCATGCACAATCACATCCTCACTTGTTTCTAATAAAGAAAGCTAGCATACTTCTGAGGTTTTCTTTAGTGTTTCATATTATAGGTTCACATCTCAGTAGTGATGCTTTATATTTGATTCCCCTTTTTATGCACTACCTCTGGAGGTGGAAGATATATCATTTTTATGATAACAAAAATAGATCTGATAGAGTTGTGACACCCTTCTGCTGACATATTGCATATTGTGGGTGACCTGCAATATTTTCTGTCTTTTTCTGGAACAGCTGAAGTAAATACTGTATGGACGTATAGCAGACAGGCGTATGATGGACAGACATACTGGCAGGACTTACATGTTTTTCCTAAGTTAATAAGGGCTTTGTAGCTGTTATTTATTACCAGAACAAGGACTGCCTAGATGTTTCCCTGTTGCTCCAGCTACGCCTGTCTTGAAAACTTTTTCGCCTGCTTTCCCCGTAGGCACTCATCTGTTTTCCCCCTCTTCACATTTTCTCCAGGCTATGTTGGCCATTAAGCATTTCCTCGAGCTACAGAGGACAGACAGAGCGTCTGGGAATGTGCGTGCACCTCATAT
Organism: Rhynchotus rufescens; assembly: GCA_032273925.1. Taxonomy (NCBI): domain Eukaryota; kingdom Metazoa; phylum Chordata; class Aves; order Tinamiformes; family Tinamidae; genus Rhynchotus; species Rhynchotus rufescens. Next base: position 41,564 of record JAVCKT010025271.1, on the reverse strand, counting down.
GACCTGAAACATCCTGTTATTTCTGTTGCTGGATCACTCAGGTGCTCTTGCTTTGAATCTCCCCTTTGTTATGTGCTGGGGCATTTTCAGTAGGCAAGCATGCCAGGACAGGGACAATGTGACATAAGTATGTGCATTGGAGGAGCATGTGGAGGAACAATTTGACCTCGTTATAGACTCTATATGCACTGCTGCTCTAACAATGGTGATTTTTCATCTAAGAAGGAAGGAACTATTTCTAGAAAACTATGTATTAATCAGGAGTTCATGGGGTTTTTTTTAGGGGGGGGGAGAGGGGCATGGAATTTGCATGTTTGCTTTCCTCTCTAAGCAACTCTCTTCTAATTTGAAACACTTTACAGTCCTGTTACCTCTGTCAGCCCTGCTGGGTCTGGCATTTGTCACTCACTTGGAAGACGGAAACCCAAGTGAGAGGTTTTCCAATTTGCCAAATGTCATCCTTATTTAGGAAGGCTTTTTGTTCCACAGAAGATTCAGAAGAGCTTTCAGTGTTCTTGCTGCTCCTCCCAATCTGGAGGCAACAGGGGAGAGGGAGAGTTGCCCAAGTATTTCAACTAGGAAAAGAATGGATTTCACCTCCACCATGCAGTCCAGAGATTTTTCAGCTTGAATATGTAAGCGCTGTTTAGAACCAAAGGGCACTGGGAAAGAGGAAGAAAAATTACATTTCTCCTTTCCCCTCCTCTGCCTGTTCATGTTGTGCTGCTCTTCTCCTCCTCCTGCCCAGCTTCTCAGCTATTTGGCAGAATTGCTGCCATTGCTAATGTACGTGACTAATCTGTTACTTGAGGAACTGGGAAGACAGATTCACAGACACGAATAACCCAGACTGTCAGGAAGCTGATGGGATTCACTGCTAGGAAAAGGCTTTTCTTTTTTTTTTTTTTTTTTCCCCAGAGGGCTGATCTGTTTGTTAAATAATGATAGAGAGATATTTTTCTGAGTATTACATACTATTGATATGGTCTCCATTAAAGAGGTGGCCATGTTCTTTCCATCCCTGGAGGCAGATGTGCTGCAGCAAGACAGCACATCCCCCTTTCTAATTCAAGCATGTGTAAGCTTTTCCCTTGTGGTGGCATGGTGCCAGGAGCTGCAGTGTGCTTGCCTGCTGTGAGAGTGTACAGGCAGTGCACGTCCTGTTAGGATCTTGGAAGATTTGGGCTGAGATTACGGCAGATCCTTACTCATTCATCTCCTAATCAACTCACCTACATGCCTAAGGCTGTGGGAACCTGAATGCTCTGACCTGGATACACTTTTTGCAAGCAGCGAAAGTGTGCTTCAAGCCTGTTTGCAGCTTCTTCATCTTTGTCTAGCTCTATTTCAGCTGTACATCCTTAAGTGATTCAGTGGTTTGGGGCCAGAGGCTTCACTGCCTTGCAGACCCAATCCTGAAGAAAAGGAGTGATGTGCCAGGAGATCTATGAAGTGAATGTTGTTTCATCATTGTTCTCCTGGGAGAGGTAGAGGAATTCAGCATGAGAACAACAGGGGTGGGAGGCAGGGGTTAATTAGGAGAAATGGGATAAATTAAAACAGGGAAACTGTAGGCTAAGAATTGGGAGAAAAACATATGTTTTCTTATAAATATTACATGTTAAAATGCTTGCAAGCCAAGAATCATTTTTTAGAAAAAAAAAAAAACTCGTAATATAGAATATGACCAAGTTCCTAACTTGGTTGGTACTTAGGAAACGTGTTGAATTGGTGTGTCAGGATTATTTAGTAGCCCAGCTCTATAAAATATATCCTAGGGAGCACCAACTTTCTTGGTTTTCCACTGATCATAATAACAAAATGAAATCTCCTGAGGTGAAGAGCTCATACATTCACTAACTTACAGTGTCATCTAGCCCCATAAGAGACAAAATATGTTTTTGAGTGGTGGCTAATTTTGTTCCGGTAACAGGGAGGCTGAAACATTTTAACTTGAACCCACCTCTTAGATCATGTGCCTGTAGATATAAGTGTATTTTGGAATATATCTGTATGTACATTCAGATATATTCTTAAAGAATCTTCCATGAGTCACAAACTTACATGACTGAATGGGAGCCACCCCAGTGGGACAAATCATTCATGTTTTCACAGCCACTTAATGTGGGAAGAGCAGCTCTGTGTTGCTTAAGACTGCCTGACACTTCCCATTGATAAGACTTTACTTACAATGGCTTAGAAATTCACTAGCCTGTAACTGCTGAAGCTGAAATTTTCCATTTTGTTTGCTTGCTACAGGCTATTTCTAGGAATTTTTCACAAAAGTGTTTTTTTGTCATTCCCAAATAAGAATTCTGCACCGTGTGGATTTGTTCATCCAGAAAAACAAAAATGAAAATATGAAAGTGACAAAATGTTGCTACTATTATGCTCTGCATAACAGCATTTATTCCGTGAAACACAGGCAGAGGAAGACAGTGGTTCCTCCTACTGCTGCCCCATGTTGCATGGTCGCTGCACCACTGTACTGCTCACTGCAAGGTTCCCTGTATGGAGAGAGCATGTTGCTTGAGCCAGTGCACCACCAAGCAACGTTCAAGCACACCAATGCAACAAGAAAGCACCTCATAGGCTCCCCAGGACTGTATACTTAAGGTCTTGGCCCCAGCCACCCAAGAGGCCTTCCAGGGGCCTATGGTGTCTTGTAGGGTATCTGCTTGTTGCCCATGTAGATCTGGAAGGACTTTGGGAAGATGATGCAGGGGACCAGGGGGTCAGTGTGGTACAGTGTTTCAGAGGCTGTTCAGCAGATGTGAGCCTGTCTTTTCTGCCTTGCAAAAGACTAGGGCAGGGAAGGCAGCCAGACTGTCAATAATAACAAAATAACCTTTTACTACGGAGGCACATAGCCTTTATCCTAGATATGCTTGGATTAAAAGAGTGGAGGTTTTGCATTTTATCCTTTATATGTCTTTCTTTCCTTATTTGCTAGTAGTATAATGTCCATACCCAGGCATATGCTCATGGCCCAGACTGAAGTTGAGTGCAATTACATCCTAAGAGAGTCACTCAATGAGGGTTTGTGAATACAGGACATGGCGTTTGATGGAAGTTTGTCACTGCTGCACATGTGCTTTAAGACCTCCAAGTGCACTTAGCCTGCATTAAGCTTTGTGTGGGCCTGTGGGAATGAGGAGCAGAACGCACAGAAATACATTTCAGTCTGTTGCACATCGGGACACAGTAATTTGAGTCAAAGTATATACCTTTTATAATTGAACAAGGTGTTTTCTTGCATTTGTAATTTCAGTGTATTGGCACTGAAATGCTTCCTTGTAAATGCACTCTTGCAAAGTTCACCATTCGCCATGTTGGTCTGGACTTTCTTGGGTTTCAGGGTCAGGCCTCTCTTTGTAAGTACTTTCACTTTACTTTCTTTATCTCGCATACCAGCAAGAAGCATATGTTGCAGCAATGTAATCATTTAATTCTGACTGGTGAAACCTATTCTCCACATGAACAACTGACATATCATTTGCTCTGTAGCTCTGCATATGAATGTATTGTTTGTTGGGGCAGCAGGGTATCAGTTCCAGTTTTTCATTCTGCTTCCAACACAGACAGCAGCCTGACCATGAATTTGCTTCCAGCTCCTTCTCCTCTTCCTGTAATGTGCCTACTGTAGTCATATTACCCTGAGACTTCTCCCTCTCTCATTATCTGCCTGGCACAATTTCTGACGGAGGAACATGGATGCAGAAGGTGCACAGATACTTACCGGGCAAAGTCAGTCCATACAGCAAGCTTGCACTGGGAGTTTAAGATAGAATGTGTTTGCCTGAGGAGGCAGGTGATACCTGAAAGGGTGCAGCCAAAACTAACAAAGGTGTGTTCAGAGATAAATACGGTGTGATCTTTAACCTCTGATACAAAACTTACTTCAACTGGGGAGGCTGCTTCGCCAAGCCCTTTGTAATGGCATATAGCTGTGGCAGATTGCTGAGGGATGGGTGTGCTAGCAGTGATTTGGAAGGGGCATTTTCTGTTGTCCTTCTTGTAATTGCAGCAAGTTAGCAGGGACGGAACAGGGGAGCAGCACCTGTTTTAGGCCTCCGAAATCCCTAGAGCATGTGTCCAAAGCCAGTGGTTCCCTGATCGTTATGTGAATGTGTTTGCTCATGTAGGTTTTCTGGGCGCCCAACACTGAAAATCTTTCTTCTTGCAGTGAGTTGCCTTTCCTGCTCTGCCGTGGGAGGCTACTAGCCCTTGTTTGCAGCTTCTCTGGTTTCAGCTTCCATGTCTCTTCCAGATTTTGTAATTTGAGTAGTCTGGACTGCTAAATAACAGCTGACAATCCCATAGCCCAGCCAGTGGCATGGTGGAGCACACTACCAGGGAGAGGACTGTGATGTTTTTGCAGCTGCAGCCACTACTCCTGCAAACAGCATTAGAAACTTTCCAGGTGAATATGAAATGTTTTTGCTGCTGCCTTCTTTCGTTGGCTTAAGAAGGAAGCTCAACTGTTGAGTTGAAGCTCTTCCAGGGCCCTGCTTCGCTCCTTGCACTGCTTGTCTGCTTGCATTGCCTCTGAGGATGTAGAGCAGAAAGAAGCTATTTGCATTCAGCCTGCAATCCAGATTTCCTTAAAATTACCTTTTCAAGATGAGCCTGTGTTAAATACTCTCAGGGACAGTGCTGTGATGTAGGCTCAGTCTCTAGAAACCCTGATCCAAAACATGTTGCCCAGAATAGTGAGCTCTAAGAATGCACTGGAACCCCTGTCCTAGCAGAACCAACCTTCTACTGCGACTATGCAACAGGGTTTATCTTTCCGCTTAAATGACAGTGGTTTTATGCAGATGGCTGTAGACAGGGCCTGTGTTGAAGACCTCTTTGGAAGGGCAATTCCCCTTTCAAGTGTAGTTATCTTGGTGTCATGGTATCCCTATTTGCCTGTTGTTTCACTCTGTCTCTGATCAATAACTGATAGAAATTGTTTTTAGTAAGCATACTGCCTTGCCCGTGGATGATGTCAGATTGACAGACTTGGAAATATTAAGTAATCTGATCACCTACCAATTGGCAACAAGTAGGAGCACGAATTCACACGCATTGCTTTTCCAGTGTGGTTGGCCTGGAAAAATCACCTTTATGGATGAATTCAGCTTAGCTTTTGGCCCATCAGATGGAACTATAAAATCTATTTCTGCTGTTGTGATATTTAATAGTTTTTTAGCTGAAGCCTAGTAAGAGCACTGGAAACCTACTCATTGATTTGAATGGACTTACAATCCAGCCTGCAGAATTCAGCTTCTTTTTCCTTCTCTTTTGCTCCTCCAGCCTCTGATTCTGTTATGTGAAAGCCTGTGGGGTGTTTAGGGAGTGCAGGTCTAGGCTATATCTCATAGTGTCTCCACGACTGAGATGGGAGATGAAGGGATGGAGAGTTAAAAAATATCATTAGTATTTTACGTTCATTTCAGTGTGTTTCAGATTTGTCAGCAAGACATCACAGTCCTAGGACTGAGATTTCGTGCCTAAAGCAAAGGTAGGAAGAAAATTTTAGAGTACATAGCTCTCTCTGGGGCTTTACCCACAGCTTCAGTCAAAAACTCTGATGTCCTGAAAACAAAAAAACAAATAGAAATGTGATGTTTACATTTATTATGGAAAATCCTCTCAGACTATTCACCTCCTATCTTTTCAAAAAAAATTTGCAAACATAATGCAGAAGTAAGTCTCACTCAAAGTTTCTTCTTGTTGATGCTCCCATGCCCCACCTTCAAACTCCCAATAACATCCAATAACAGGTGTTAAAGAGGTGAAAACCAGCACTCCTACAGAGCAAGATGCACAAAGTGACCTCTTTCCTCCTCATGCATTCAGAATGTGGAAACTCCCCCATCTCGCCTGACATACAGCTTCTGTCTAAAACCACAGACAAAAGGGATGGATAGCAGCAGGCTATTCAGCGCTGCAGCCTGGGTAATGGAGAAGATAACGGAAGTGTTCACTTCATCCAAGTATGAGCATGAATCTGCTGAAGAAATATTAAGTCTAGTTGTGATGAGAAGAAAACTGAAGCAGCATGCATATACACACACACACAAGACCTCACACTTGTGAAATGCTGGAGGGTTTGGTGCTATCTGATTTTATTCTCAGTCTCTCGTCCTTTTATTCCTGCTAGTATGGCTCCACCAGCAGAGAAGCAGCTGGAGTGCTGAGGTGGAGCAATGTGTTGCAAGCTCACCTCACTGCAGATCAAGTCTTGCACCATGAGGCTTGGGGATTTCCTTAAAGCCCTCATGCCTCTCTGCCAGAAGGCTGAGCTTGTCTGAGAATTTTGGCTTTTGATGTAAGAAAAAGAGGAGGAAAAAGGCCAATTAAAAAAAAAAAAAAAAAAAGATTTCTAACACTCATGATCATACAGGAAATCTTAGAAGTGGGAAATGAATGTGTGATCTATAGTCAAATAATATTTAAAAATGTATTATTCATGATGCCCTGATTGTTAAATCAAAAAATAAATAATAAAAAAAAATTAGAACTTCTTAAAAATTACTGATGCTAGCAGTCTGAGAGGCACCTAACTTGTGTATTGATTAAACTGCTCTGAAATAGCAGCAGTTCCATCTGCTTCCCCTATTTGGCAGCTGAGGCTGGTTGGCGACATGTTGCATCTCCATATTGCCTACATGAGCAGTAGATGGATTCTTTTTGTCTGCGTTAACTCTCAGCTATACCCTTGAATGGCAGCATTTCCCCTGGTGCAGCAACAGGAATTGCTAAGGGAAAAATTTAAGGGCAGATGAGGCTTTTGGGTAGAGTTGGGTTAACTTGTTGGAAGACACAGCAATATTACATTCCTATTTAATGACTGGCAACACCACAGCCCAGCATACTTTGAAAGGGAAGACTTACTCATAGTTTCAGCACTATGAGGGTCGTTTCCACCTTTTTTTCGCCCAGAGTGGGACACAGTGAATTGTTCTGATGACAAGCAAGCAAAAGTAGAGCCCTTCTCACCACTGCATCCAGGCTGCCCCTGCAAGAATGAAGAGCGGTAAAACACATTTTGCAACTTTGGATGTTAACTCATGATGGCAGGTGAATTTAGTTATGGTGAATCACACAGTTAATGCTTCCTCCTCCTGGCTCCATCTTTTTGCCAAAATGTATGTTTCTTTTTGCAGTGGTAGTACTGATGGCCAAATGAATGGAGGGATAGTGCCTTAGCCATCACAGGTTAACTCTTAAGCTTTAGGATGTTTTGCAAAGGGGGATGATTTCTTTGAATGTGAGTCTGCCATCAATCATGAAGATTTTTCTGGCATTGCTTTTCAATATTTCTCTTACTCTTCTTGTCCTCGTTCTTCATTGCTTCTTCTACTGATGCAGCTTCTTCTACAGATGCAGCCACCTGATCTGTCAGTACCTGCGAATTTCCATGTTGTTTGAAGAGCTCTGCTCAGAAGAACCATGAGAAGTTGGAGATGTGATAGGTAAGCATCCAACAAGTATCTGGTTCTTTCTCAATGAGCCAGTGTGTTGTTCATGGCTAGGGAGGACTTATGAGTGACAAAGCGAAAATCACAGTGATTACTACTTGGCAGGAGATACTTGCCTGGCTTGACAAAGTTTAAGTATCTCCATTGTGGTCTCTGACTCACAATTCAAATATGCTGGGAACTTTTGAGGGGGCTGGGTCAGTACTTCAAATAGTGGGAAAAACAAAGCTTTAATACATCACAGTGTAAGTTTGGGTTTGTGCTCTACTGTTCTGCTTTTCTTTGAGGAAACTAGTGTGGTTGGTGGGAGAAGGAGATGTTATGAAACTACATGCACACACAGAGGCCTCATTTTGATCCCTTCTGACTATGTTTGGTACTCATTATACTATGGTGATTTGGCTGAAACACTTCTGATTTTCCATATTTCAGGTGAAATCAGCACCAGACTGTGTAATTTTGCTTGTGATGTTTCCACTTCTGCTCTATCAGCCTGACCGAGCTTTGCAACAGATGAGCTGTTCAGACTGTTCCCGCTACTTTGTACCACTCTGTTGACACCAAAGTGTCATAAACCCCTTATAACTGGCAAGTTTAACCAGGTTTACAGCTTGGGCCTATCATTACAGTGGCAAAAGCAGGTTGGGATATTCTGGAGAATCAGGTTCTGGGGACATAAGGCTCAGCCTTCAACTTCTCATTTCACTGACAAAGTCCTGCAGCCATCTGCTAGGGACTCATTTATGTCATCCCCCAAGGTGCTTTCTGCTGATATGACATACTCCCACACATGGAAGGGAAGAGAGATATCAGTAGACATCCTCTTCCAAATCCTATTGTGCACATAAAGGAGACAGACGTGGCTCCTCCACTGGCGGCCAGCATTTCCTGGGGCTGGTTTGCCAGCATCACAGGGGGCCTGCCCTGGCCTACATCTGCCAGACTCGGCAGAATGGGCAAATAATTTCTGTTTCATCCTAGCTGCGTGTCCTCATATTATGTGTGGACAGGACTTGGGGACTGATTCACATTACCTTGAGCTAGGGTTTGGAGGATGGTGGGGCAGATGATTGGGCTTGGAGTCTCTCAAAGCCCTGTGACAGTGCCTATGGATAGATAAACACCAGCAAGGGGCTTTAAGACTTATTGCCCCAACGCTCTGCCCCACTCTTGTGCCAGAAGGTGCTTTCCCAGCAAAAGGACAGGGCAGGTAACCATTTCACCCAGGACATGCACTGCCATCAACTATGTCCATATAGTTAAAGAGATAAAACTGTCATAGTGAGGAACGACCTGGTTTGAGTCTCTTCAATGCTGAAAGGGATTTGGAAGTGAAGTTTTGCATCTTTTGCTCCTTGGAATAGAAGAAGGGCTGTTTGAGAAACAGCTCTGCAAAAGTGTGGCCAAAAATGAGCAAGACCAAGCAACAAGTGTCCTTACGCCAGGCTAATTGTTAGGTCCACAACAGAGTCAAGAGCTTGGGATACGAAAAACTCTTGTTCTGCTTGATTCAGAACCTAGCTTCCTGTGTGTTCTTTCCCTCTACACTTTTGACCAGAAAATGCATTTTTGACCTGAAAAAAAAAATCTTCCAGGTGAAAAAACTATTTTATTCACAAAGAGAAATACATATATATATATATATAGCTTCCAATAGCTTCCATTTAATCCACTCTAAAGCATCCTCTTGGTAAAAGTTGCAGTATTTTGTTTCATAAAAAATATTAATGTATTAGTACTGACATTGTGGTCCTCCCTGGACTGAGATTGGTCTATCTGGAAGCTATTAAATCATGACATACTCAGTGCCTTAAATTTGTAAAAAGCTACCAGTGGTAGAGAAGCGGGATGAATGAGAAGTGGAAATGCTAACCTCAGAGACCAGGATTTTGTTTCCTTTTGTGCAGCAGATCTCCTTTTTGATCTATGGGCTTCAGAATCACTTCTTTCTGTGAAGCAAAGGTGATAGCATTTTCCTCCCTTAGATGTGATCTGTAAAAGCGACTTTGTAAGTATTCCCCGTATGCAATGATTGTTGCTCACAGTTCTTATCGGTTCCATATTTATTTGGGATCTGCATAGGCAGAGAATGGCTTTTTGGCTTGTAGAGAACAGCTTTTCTTATGCTGGATGATTTTCTTTCACACAATGAGTCTCTTTAGAATTCTGTATAATGTACAAAAACCCTGTTAATGGCAAGGTGCTTTTCCATGTAATAGAAAACTTTGTCAACTGATCGATCAAGGCCAAAAAGAAAGGCTTTTAAAGTCAACACATTTTATGTTAAGATATGCTGGTTTAGGGAAGAAGTGGAGGTGCGGCATGTGTGTGTATTTGCGCGAACAAAAGAATTATAAACTGTAAACTATGAAATATCTGTTAGCTCATTAATATATCAGAACCCAACTAGTGCCAAGGGTGTTCCTGCTACGCAGCAGCAAAAGTGCAAATAAGTGGACAGCTCTGATGTACTGCCAAATATTTAAACACATTATGACAATTCAGTCTACCCACTCTCTGAAAATTTAACATCTGTAGAGTCATTTCAGATCGAACTGATGTGAAGACAAGTCATTTGAACATGTGTCTAGGTCAAACAGGGTTGTACAAAATTGGATATTAAGTAATCACTTTGAATATTTGGGGACAAACTTAGCATACTGTTACACCCTTAAAGCCCCCATTTACTCAACTGAGTTTGCATGTATGTAGCTGAGGGCAGAACTGACTCTTGATGTTAATCTGACTTTCTCTAGCTCAGTAAGTGTATGTAAATATAAATGTGGAACAGATTTGGACTCAATTAGCTCTTGAGTCCTTGAAAAGAATCCCTAATTGTTTATCCAGATGATTTTCTTTGTCTCTCTCCTATTTTCTCTGCACTTTAAAACTCAGATTTTAATAGGCTTGTAAAATAAATGCATGAGTGTAGATTATAGTGGCATAAAAGGTGTTAGGAAAACCCTTCCCAGCTCCTCCACAAAGGTAAATGCTCAGTCAATATAAAAGCTCAGTTACACTACCCCAGCCTTAGGAACCAAGGACTGTGGATTTGATGTTATGAGGCAGGGTATTTCTAAGACAACACTTAGCCTGGGGCTCTCATTACATATGTGAAGGACCTGTGCTATGTATTTTTTTCTTCCTCGCAGGCAGTGAAATTTGCACTAATGTCACTATCTGGGGCACTGGGATGCTGAGGGAGGGGCAAAGCAAGAGAACATGAAAAATATTGTGTTTGTCAGTGTAATCTAGTCTAGGACTGCAAATATATTTTAATCATAATCATATGGTTGTGTGTCACTGCAGGGCAGAATTAAGGCCATTTGAGTGCCTTGGATATGCATTGCCACACTTCACCAAGTTTGAATTTATTTTAAGCATAACTTTAACTCTGTAATGCCTGATCTGGAAGTAAGTGAAACTTCTCTATCACATACTTTTATTTTAGACTTTCCACTTTAACTCCACTTATGCTGGCTCGGCAACACACAGCATATGTTGTCATTTCCTGTCCCATGGTTTTTGCTGTTTAAATGGACAAGGCAGCATGTTGGGATAAGCAGTGACAGGGGATCTATGGTAGATGCAAGGAGCACTTTCAGGACTGATGTGTTCCCAGCTTGGCAGTTTCCTTTGTTTTCCATGTCTGTTTATCTCCCCTGCAGATGTGTGGAAACCCTTCGTGCACAGAAGCTTTAGTTAGGAAGGAGGAGGAAAACTGGGTAGGGTCAGAGACTGAAAATCAGTTTCCCAATAAGGAGGAGGTGTCCTGGTGATCATTCCAAGTGAGCTGCTGGAAGCAGCATATGAGAGGGCACAAGAGCTTTGCTCTCCAGACAGCATGCAGGCTCTCCATGCGCTTCCATAGCAAGGGTCTACATCAGCCAGCTGGGTTCCGCAGGGTCAGCTGGCCTGCCTGGACGCAGAGTTCTTTCGTGCAAGGGAAATTTCCCCTTCCAACAGAGGTATTAATTGCATCCTCTGGAAGGAAAATCGCCTCCTGCCTCTGCAGACAGAGAAGGCCAGTCCATTAGCCCAGGGTCCAAGCTCAGTGCCGGTGCATTACCACAAGAAAGAAGTCCAATAAGGGGGGAAGGGGGCAGGAGACCTGTATTCATGGGCAAGGAGCTGCTAGGCAAACTTAATGAAAAAAAAAAAAAAAAAAAAGCGCGTACCGCAGGTCGAAGAAGGGCCAGGGCCCGGGGGGATGGATATAAGCGCATTGGCAGAGAACGCAGGGATGCAACGAGGAAGGCCAAGGCCCATCTGGAATTAGAGTTAGCAAAGAATGTCAGGGAGAACAGGAAGGGCTTCTATAAATATGTTAGCAGCAAGAGGAAGACTAGGGAAAATGTTAGCCCACTGCTGAATGGGGAGGGGAACTTGGTGACGGAGGATGCCAAGAAGGCAGAGTTACTAAATGCCTTCTTTGCTTCCGCCTTTACTGCTAAGGCTGGTCCCCA
>JAVCKT010025271.1:0-13578 GCA_032273925.1 Rhynchotus rufescens | reverse complement strand
GAAAGGAAAGGAAAGGAAAGGAAAGGAAAGGAAAGGAAAGGAAAGGAAAGGAAAGGAAAGGAAAGGAAAGGGAAAAAGAAAGGAGAGAAAAAAAGAGGAAAAAAAAAGAAAAAAAAAAAGAGGAAAGATATCCCAAGGAAACTGGTAATGCTGTGTCAGCACTACCTGACTCTTGAAATCAGGAGCTCGGCCACCTTTGCCAAGTCAGTTTTGGAGTTGGTAGTCAAAGCTTCTTTTCCTGCCTGGCCATGTTCATCAAGCCTGGCACCAGGCATGATGCAAACCAGCCCTGAGAATCAGGGAGCTATGCCTATATTTTGGGGCATGTCTCTCCCTTCTGGTTCAGATTAATCCATAGCACCACGGAGAAACCTCAGTCCAAATCAGCTGGATTCCAGCAAGCAAGAACCTCTTTTTGTGGCACTTGAGAGTTACTCTGTGGAGCGTCTGGGTCAGGTAAGGCTTTAGGACAGTGGGCAGGCAGGACTTCTGCTCACAGCTTATTCAGCGAGGGCTGATTCCCCTCACAGCCTTCTCCACTGCGGCCTGCCTTCTTGCTCTGGAGATGCAGCCTGCCTGTCATGATGTCAAGATGGAGGGTAGCCTTTTAGAAACCCCAGGCCTGCTCTAGAGATGGTGGAGCATTGCCTGCATGGTTGTTAGACCTGTCAAGGCCTGGCTGTCCCTTGCCTTCTAGCAATGATGGGGCTGCTCCCCACAGGGCAACACACTCGCACTGCGATGACACCAAAAAAGTGTTTGGCTCCTTGCAGACTGCTGGCACCCACAGCTCACAAGCACGCTGGCAAGTCTTGAAGGTTTTGTCAGATGGGAACAGCGGTGGAGAAAAGAAAAGTGAAACCAGATGTTTATCCTTACGGTTGTTTCATACTCATATGGGGTGGGGGGAGAGGCCATAAAAATGTCATAACCCTTGATCCCTGAGGCTCAGCATTATACTCTGCAAAAACCAGAGCCGTAAATCTGCACCTTTGCTGTGGCAGCCACATGTCCTCAAGGGGCATGACTGTCATAATCAATGCGGAGAGGAACCATGCATGTTTATCAGGATAAACTGAAGGAAAAAGCATTTGGAAAGTTAATGCCAATAGGCTACTTTTATGGAATCAGTTATTTTTTCCATATTTCCCTGAGGATATATTAGTCCTGAGCCTGACCAGCAGGCTTAGAAATTTGGGATGTGACTCCGCTGTAATCAATCTACCCTGCAGACTGTGCCGACTCAGCACGGTTAACTTTACACTCCCCGGCTCAGCTGTGCTGTCAGCACAGCCTAGGCAGCACAGGTTCAGGGCAAGGGCTCAATGCTGAAATATTCATCTAACTCTGCAGGCCAGGTTTTGAGGCTTTTGCTATGTCATGCTGCTGCAGCTACACCATTAATGATACGTAAGCTGTGTTAGTGTAGCTACATCATTAATGGTGCCTGGGGAAGGTACTGCCACCTAACTGGAGTACATCCAACCCACACTGATAGACCAACAGTGCAGCAGAGATGGCCCTGGACAGAGAGACTGCCTGACACCACAGGAAAGCTGCAGGAAATTTCTGACTCCAGTCACTTCTTTTTTTTTTTTTTTTTTTTTTTTTCCTTTCGTGTGAGAGATATGCATGTTATAGTCAGAAAATAGCTCTAGGGAGTGCCAGACTGCCCTGTTCCAGGGCAAAGTGTATGTGTGAGAAAGCACGAGCACAGGGAAGGAGAGGAAATGAAAGTTGTGTATACACATGCCTAAAGCCAAACAAGGATTTAAATGGACAGCAGCTAGGCCTAGCTTTTCCTAGGGACTTTTCTACCCTGAACAACAAGCATTATGATAACTGCATGCCTTTTTTGGTATTTCTCGATATTTCCGTACTTGGTTTGTGCCTACATGTCAGATGAAAGAGTAAAGAAAGGTATTCTCTAATCTGATATGAATTGTATCAGTGTGCATCTGAATGGCAGGGGCTGTTGTGGGCGGTGGCTCGAGTCACCAACCTTAATTCTGAATCTGAGCTTCCCTGTAAACCCAAAGTTGACTAGATTTATTCCTATTGTTAGCAATAACCTACATTACATCCCATAGGATGAAAGTAGTTTGCAATACTGTGCAATGTGTAGCTACACTGCACTTTTATGAACTGAAGAGTGAAAAGGAGAGCAGAATGAAAGGTGGGGAGTGAGTGTAGACTCCAGAGGACAGGATAGAGACCCTGAGCTCAGATGACTCGCTTCTGGATTAGGGATCAACCAGAGACTTCTGTGGTTTCTGTGGTCAAATCCTGCAAAGGAGCTTCTATGGTCTTCTTTTGCAAAACAAGTGTGATACTTCCCTCGGTCTCAGCAGGGTTCTGCCACTGCAAGCTGTTTAGATATTATGACAGAGTGGACCAATTGGTTACAATAATTTTAAAAAGTATTTTCATAAGCATTTAGTGATGCTATAAAATCAGTAATTTCATGGGAAAGCTTTCAAGGGAAGCACTACAGCTTTCATTAAAATGGCAGAATATTTTACTTGCAGAGACACTGAAAGTTTAAACATTTTGTGACAGGAATTGCAGACATTTTGTCTCACTGCTTCTCACGCCACAGAATGACTGAAAGTTTGAGACATTTACAGACCAACTGTTTTGTAAACCCTGGCCTTGTGGGCATCTCATTGTTTGCTGGTTATCAAAAGAAGAATTTTCTGAGGGAACCTGTGCTTTCAGCATCTTTGTATTGATCAGGATTTTCTCAAAAGGATGCAGTGTTTCTAGCCCTTCATCACTGATGATGTTTTCTAGACTTATGATCTATTTATTCTTCTCTTCTGGGCTCTTTACAGTTGGTTTGCTGTTGTTGAAATATTGTGTTCAAAATAGGATCAGCTGATGTGTAGTCAGTGCTTGGTAAGATGGAAGGATTACTTCAACTGTCTCCAGGACTTTTCTCCTGTTGATTTGTCTAAAGTGTTGTCTGCCTTTTTCATAATGGTATTGCATTGTTCACTGACATTCATATGACCCTAATCATTCACTGCATAACTTCTACCTAACCAGATGCTCCTCCATCCCCTATTTGGAAGCTTGTGTGTTTCTGCCTAATGTAGTCCCTAGTTCTTGGGTCAGTTTAATTGCATTCTCTTGTTCGTTTGTTTGTTTGGGTGATGTGTCTTCAGTCTTCCTGGTGAGGAGATTATTTATAGAAATAAACTTTTATGATTAATCGAGATGTTTTTCAGTATTCATGGGGTGGAAGTTGGCTTGGATAATGGAGCTGCAGTGCACCAGAGGACTGTGAGAGGCAGATGGTACAGTCAAAACTGAAATATAATGGCTGGTGTTACAATAGCCTGAGTTGTGAAAATACCAGTTAGTTTTGCCAAGTGATGGGTGTTACTGATGGGCTTTAGAAGTAATTACTAAAGATTGCATGGTTATAGAAATGAACATAAAAATAATTTTACATCTTTGAGTTAGTGAGTTAGTAATAGCCAGAGGGTAAGGATTTAATGTGCCTACCTATTAACTTCTGTCATTTTGCAAAATGACTGAAAACTTTACCCAGTTTGCGAAATGACTGATTTCACAATGTAAGTACGTAATGTATGTGCCTTAAAAGGCTCCTTCAACTGAAATGGAGGAGTAACTCCTCTCAGCAGTGGAGAATGAGAGAAGAAATTCTTCTGAGGAGAGAAAAATACGCTCACTTCTGTCACATATTCTCCCTGCCACTATTCCAGCACGGTACTTTGAAACCATTAGTAAGAAAAGAAAGGCCTTTAGACTTTCTTGAGCCTGGAAATTCCCCTAGCCCTTCGCTTTTTGTTGCTGTTAAGAAAGATCTTTCCTTTCGCCCCCATTCATTTGTTCTTCCTGCTTTTGCTATAGTTCAGCACAGCAGATATTCTTCAAGATTAAAAAAACATCCCTTCTGCAGTTGGGAATGTTGGGAGAGGAGAATGTTTCTGGGCAACTGATGAGCTGGGGTGAAACAGTGTGGGGAAAGTGAGCACAATGTTCTTTTCTTTTTATGGAAAGTGATATATTACTATAGACCACAGTAATCCAAGGTCTGCTCTTAGCTCCTTCATGATTAGCAAACAAGCCCCACTTGTGCTCTACTGACCATTTGTGCAGCTGTGGTAGACACGGGCGTGTCAATTAATCTTGATTTGTGCTATAGGATTACTTCGTATGAGAGGAAATTTATCATCAGATTAGGTTTCAGTGTATGTAGATGGACATCACGCTGTCTTTTCAGGAGAAGTACAGACCTCTGCTGGGTCGGGCAAGCCCTTGGTCCTCACTGGAACCATCCCAGCAAATTCTGTCTAATTGGAAGCCCTAACTGAGGTAAAAAGGTGGAACAATCATCACATGGCACAAAGCATTTGACAGACTTTGCCCAGTCTATCCCTTTGTCACATCCATTTTATGAAAAAGAAAAAATAAGGCTTTTGCTCAATCATGTAAATGTTTGTAATATAATTTGTATGTCAGTGTAAATTTTGTGAGGTGCAGGGTAAACATAGAGATAGGTTAGGTCCTAATCCTGCATAAAAGCGCAAAGAGTCTGTATAGATAAAATGAACAAAAAGTCGAAAAAGATGTAGGCAAGCACGCCTCTTGAGAAGATACATGTTCTGTGTTTTAGTATTCTTTCTGCTGCCATCCTCAGAAAAAAAAATTAGTTTCAGAACTATCAGACTAAAAGAAATAAAGAGTAAACCAAAAATGTGATATTCGTTTCCCTTGCTTCTTTTGCAAGATGGTATTTGTGTAAAAGAATACAGCTCCTAGCTCTGTAAAGCTCCTGTGAAAGAAAAAATACACATCACTGCAACTTGCACCAAAGCCATGAAAGCTGACAAAATGCTTCTCACTGCAGTGTCCAAGTGTATCTGTTCTGCTGTAGTACATCCTCCTCCTTTCTCCAGTGCTCCAGTCCCTGCAGCGTGACTATCCACTCCCAGTGACCATATTACTTTCAGACAGTGGTGAGTCAGCACATACTGGCTAGTCCAGTCAGTATGAGTCTAAGCAGGAAAGATGGAGCAGCGCAGGTTTCAGTAAAAACTGTTCATGGATCTGGAGAACTCACTGCATTTGTGAGCCAGGAGCAAAGTCCTTGGTGCTATGCATGTGCTGCGATTGCTCCCTGCCTGACCTCACTAGGCTGCAGCTCCCTCAAGTATGCCAGCCATGCTGTTTGCAATGTGGACATCACTGCATGTGAGCCAGGGAAGAAAATAGACAGGCAGATGGTGCTATATTAAGATGCTGAAAGCATTTCAGAATTGTCTGCTGGGATTCTCCAGGGGCAAGGACCTGCTTTGGCCTCACTTGCTCTCTGCCCTCCATTGCATCTCCTTATTTTCTGCCGCTTTTTCACTTATACATTCTCCCTTGTTTAGGAAGTTGCAGGGTAGTGGAAGGCCCAAAGGGTCCTACCTCCATCAGGAGTTTGGGGGAAGAAGAAACCTGGATGTACAAAGACCTGGCTCACACAAGCAGGAGGCACCTCCATTCTCATTCCCCTAGTACCAGCTCTCCACTGTGCTGCATGTCTCCAGGCAGGGCCTGAAGCAGCAGTTTTCCACAAGGCTGCGATGACACCGACAAGGGAGGGCCTCAATCTTCTCTGTCAGCAGTCAGCTTTCCTTGCTTCAAACCTCATGGGAGAATGACTTGCAGCAGCATGTTATTGTCCCTTCTCTCGCAGCTTCAGCTCCTCTCCTTTTCCCCCCTCCCACAATTTCCAATCAGTACCAGTTCTGCCAGTTATCTGTGCCGCCCTCCCATCTCTCCCCTCCACTTCCCGGCTAAGCTCCATTGAGCAGGGCAGCAAGCTGGGTTGGGAAGGGAGGACAGTGACAAGACCCAGCTGCTGGCTGGTCCTTAGCATCTTGGAGAGTGGCCCCTAGTGGCCTCTAGCAAAGCAGGCTGGGCATTGATTGCTTCTTGACAGGATGGTGAGGGTACTCCACATCCTTTGTGGAGGTCAATGTGTACTCCCTGGGGTCACCTTTTGTAAACAAACAAGACTCATCTAGTACAGAAAACAAATGCGAGAAGAAAAGGCCAAGTTTGATGCAAATAAGGGGCTTGAAGATTTATGATTTGGCCTTATCACTCTTAAGCTTTTTTGGTGACACTACATCTCTAGTGTTTCCAAGGGCAGGAAGATACAAGGATGCCAGGTGGAGGTACCTTTCCCTCATCTCTTCCAGGTCTGCTGGCACACAGGGCCCTAAGTCGAATACCTTTTCCTGCCCTCTGTAACATCCTACTAGATACTTTAAGGCAAGCAGGTGGAGACACGTGGAGAGGTCATCTTCCTCTATCAGTGCAAGCATCTGGTGTTCCAAGCCTTAGAAAGGAAAGGCACTGCCTGGTTAGATGCGATAACAGCTCTGCTGTGGTGTGTCTGGGCTGTGGCTGGGATTTGTAGCAGGGCATTGCATGAAACTGACCTTCGGACAAGCCCTGGAGCTGTTCTGGGTTATGGTATTTAGGACAAGGATGTCCAGGATTTACGACGCACAGAGAGAAGACTGGATCCCTTTGCCACTAGAGCACAGCCAGGGTGTGAAAGGATCAAAGATGGAAATACTGGATTCTTTGGTATAGGTGCCAACAAGGATCCTGGAAAAGAAAAAATGCACAGCAACAACATGGGAGCAATTACATATTGACTCAGAGAAACTACAAAAGACATGTGGAACAGTGGTCGTCATTTGTTCTTTATGATATATATCATTCTTAGCTCTACTGGTTTTAGAATTATTTTATAACCTGTGACTGATTTGAAGACATTCCTTGCCCATATAGCTCTTTCATATTTTTTCCTCATTAAATTTGACAAGACTTTTGTGCTAGATTGTCAGAGCAAAATAACTTTTTGATTTTTCTGGCTCCTGAATGTTTCAAAATTCTGTCTGTGACATTGACCCAAGATATTTTTGGGAGTGTTAGTTGGTTAAATATCATGCTTCTGGTGCTGCTTTAAATATGATGCATCCGGTACATTCTCATGTCACTGTTGCCAGGGAGTACTTTGTGCTAACACTTTGTGGAATTTTCTGTAGCAGTTTCTTATTCCAAGTAACTCTGAATCCACTATAATACTGTGGCTGGTGAAAGAGCAATGAGATTCCTGGATGCAGGATGTAAAATGTCTGTGTTTGAGAAAGGGAAATGCTCATTCTGTTGTAAAAAGCAAAGTGACCTGCCATCTATACAATGCTGTGCAGTTATGGTCATTCATGTTCAGAAAAGATTGATTCACACTGGAACAGGTGCAAAGAAAGGCCGCAGGGAGGATTAGGGTGTTGGAGAGCCAATGTGATAAAAGTAGACTAAAAGAGCTTGGCTTATTTAGTCCAGCACCATGAAGGCTGAGGGAGGGGTATGATTGCTATCTATAAATATATCTTGGAGGTTAACGTAAGGAGGAAAAGGAGCTTTTCAAGTTAAAGGACAATGCTGACACAAAAGCAAATAACAAACTTGTCATGTATGAGCTGAGGTAGGAAGCTAGGTAAATGTTAGGCATTGCAAACCGGCCCTCTGCTCACATGGTTGAGGGAAGCTGAGCAGTTTAGGAGGGAGAATGTAAGGCACGTAGCCACGGGCACAAGGGCAGGACACAGCTTACGGTCGCAGTGACAGAGAAACAGCAGACTGACCCTTTCCAAGATGCTGCTGTGGGGCTGTGCCATGGGGAACATAGTGTGGTCTGGGAGCATCTGCAGCTCCCTCCTGCTGGGCCCTGAGGGCCCCTCCATCCGTGTTGAGCCTCCAATCCAGTCCCTATCCCCTGCCCTGGGGCACTGCCAGCATCCCTGTGCTGGCAGCAGCAACATGTGGTCAGAAGCAGTCAGCCTAGGCTGTCCCCAGCCGAGCAGCTCATATTACGTTCCCAATGCAGGGCGACATCAGCCTCTGGATTTAGCCCGGCATGGAGGAGACCTCGCTGGGTGTGGCTGTCACCCCAAATCCCTCATACCATGTCATGTTTCAAATCCCTGACTTGCACTTCAGATCTCGCTGACAAAAAATGTTATCAATGTGGTGGGACAAATAAGTTGCTCTTGGCGATCAGAGCCGAGTTCTGCTTTATTTCCACCCTATGTCATATGCTCCTAGTTTTAAGAAACTTCTTCAGTGTGCCTGGATCAACTAGGATGGAGAAAAACAGTCTATTGCATCTCTGCAAGGCATTTTGCCTCCCACCAGAAGTGCACTTGACAGATGAAGCAGCAGCCAAACTTGCCTTTTGTCTTCAGAAGAACAGTTACTTTGGGGGCAGTCTGTTAATACCATATTCTGAACACATCACATCTTCAGCAGCCACAGTGTCAGTTTGAGAATGGGATCACATAAAGCACAGGACATCCGACCTCGATGGCAGGGTCAGTTTTTATTGCTCCTTGCAAAACAAAACTTCAGGGTCAGAAGTATTACAGCTTGCCAGCTTGTGTGTTACAAGACTTTTTTTTTTTTTTTTTTTTTTTTTTTTTTTTTTTTTTTGTCTTCTCTGTTTTCATTACATGAGGCTGAAGGCAAGCCACAGAATGAATATTTCACTAGGGACTTCCATCAAGCTGTTAAGTGAGGACGTTTACTAGAAATCTAATTCTTACATCTCCAGGAGAATAGCTGGACAGAATGGTGAGACATTACAGCACTTTTGTTACTGGCATAGGATTGTATGTGGCTGTGTTGCTTGTGGGTAGGTAATTGGTTAACAGTCACTTCTGTAATGAGAAATTGTTCTTGCCTTTTTTTTTCCTTTCCTTTTCTTTTTTTTTTCCTTTTTTTTTTTTTTCCCCCAATGAACTGTGCTTGTTGTGGCATCCTGTATGTAAAAGGAGATTTTTAATGCATATGTTAGATACCTGCTGCCCTCTAATGGCTGCTTCTATCTGCGGACACTGTGACAGCACAGTCACCTAGCTCAAAGTTTTTCCCAGCAATTTCATAGCATGAATCAAATCTCTGTAGAGGGAGCCTGAAGAAATCCCTTCATCAGTCTTCATGATATGATTTTCCCCTTTCCTTTTCATTCACATAGCGTGTGTTTCATCTTTTGCATCTTGCTTCTACTGTGTCATATCCCATTGAAATCCTCTTAGGAGAAGCCCTTTCTAACTGCTTTAGATATAGTTTAGGGGACAGGCAAAAGTAAAGAACAGTGCCGCCCTTGAACCCCATCAACTTTCTGTACACCACAGGAGACGTGCAGACCATAATCTGAGAGATATTGGACTTGCCAAAAACACT
The DNA here is from genome assembly GCA_032273925.1 of Rhynchotus rufescens. NCBI lineage: Eukaryota > Metazoa > Chordata > Aves > Tinamiformes > Tinamidae > Rhynchotus > Rhynchotus rufescens. The sequence continues at coordinate 4,302 of JAVCKT010025271.1, read as the reverse complement.
GTAGTGTGGTAATGGACATACATAGTGTCAACTTCTACAACTTTACTACCAGATATGTTATAATATATGTTCAGTTCTGAGAAAGCTATCAGTGTCTTGCCTGACTTGTTGACTTAGAGGGATTACATTTCTCCCCAAGTGGAGACCATGCAGTTTACTGCTGAATGGCTTGCTCCTGCTTATCTATGTGTACAATACAGTGTGTTGCTCCCTCAGGAGCATTTTCTCAAACAGAATGGGTTCTCTGGAAAGCCTGGTGCTCATCACATGTTGTTAAGTTTCTTTAGTTTTCTCCCCAAAAAGAAAATATTTAAGGCTGCATGGAGGTACCCTGCTTCTACCGTGGAGATACAAGGGAAGAAGTGAAATATCTGGAAGGAATTTTGCAGATGAGTTAGTGATCAGTGGAGTATGAGGAATAGTACTGATACAGCCTGCGTTTCTTTGCCAAGGAATCTAGCATCCTACTGAGGAATGGAGGTCATAAGTGACAGGGAAAAATAAAAGATGAACTGCTGTTAAGCAGACAAACAGATACTCTGAGAGCTATTGGAGGAAGATTCTAGGGGCTGTAGCTTATCTTCATTCACAGTTTTTTCACTCTTTTGACTTAACTAGTTTTGCTAATTTTGTTGGGAATACAGGATGTTGTTTCATCCCAGTTAGCCAGATCTGGAGAAAGTCTAAAGAAAACAGCAAGGCTGCACTCTGATGTTTGCTTTTCAAGTATCCAACCCCAGAAAGAACAATTTAGAGCTGTATTTATAAAATGCATTTTAAATCTGGGCTTGTACATTTTGGAAGGTGTGGGGTGAATATCTGGCCTCATTCAGGTCAGTGGAAGTTTTGCCGTGATTTGCATGGGGCCAGAATTTCATCCTTGTTTATGTAGTTTTGCAGTTAAGTTTAAGAACTATTAAGATGCCTAGGCTAGAAAAAGAAATCTTGAATCTGAATATATATGTATTTTTGCTGTGGCAAATACTTGGGGTAAAAATGCTTGGGAAAATCTCAAGAAAATTGAATGGGTGGAGAAATCATGTTTTGCTGGCTATGTTTTAGATGCTCATTTGTGAACACTGCCTCCTGTCTTGCTGTCTAAACTGAGAACAATGTGCAGCAAATCAGCTCAGTCTGCAGAAAAACTGCAGTTCTGACATGGAGCTGTGTGCATAGCATTCACTAGCACAGGAATCCTGGGTAGCTTTTGAAGATCAGATAATCGCCAGCTGTAAGACAACCAGAAGACAGAACATACTTAGTAAGCAATGTTCCCGACTAATGTAGGCAGTTGGTTTAATAGCAACCTGCACTTGGTAGCCAAGGCGCTATGGGATATGCTTCAATCAGGTTTGGGCATGCACCAGATGGAAAAGCTGCTCTGTTAGAAGAGCTGCATTTTCTAAGCTGTGCCGTTATGCACAGTGTGTTCGGAGTGTTTAGTGCTACACACTGAACTGGGAACCACTTATGAGAAGAGTTTCTAGGTCAGATCTCTCTAACTGTGAATTGGCATCTATAAGGCTTTCACGTGATCTTGCTGTATCTAGTAGCACTTATCAGCTTCAAAATTTCCCAGTCTCTGTCTGCGGAGCAAAGAGCATGTGCAGCTGTTCATTTCATTTGACAAATCCTGTACCTTATATTTCAGAATACAGGTCTGCATACTTACATTTCTGTTTTGGGCAATGAAACCAGTAAGTTGCACTGTAAATTTTACTCTAGAAGTTGCACTGATTTAAAAATGTTTGCATTGTGCAGCTTTTTCCTGTAAAGCATCAGTCAGACTAATCTGAATATTCACATAGTTGTGAAGCACTTTAAAGCAGTGGTATGATTTTAAGATGACTTAGTTTAATATTGCTTTGACTAAATATTACACCTTGCGTTGGGGAAGTTTCAATGGTATCAAGGGCTGTACTGGATTATTAGAATGGGCACCTCTTAAGGTAGAGATGTGAGCTAAAAATAAGTCACTCAGTCTGAGTCTCCACATAAGGTTGTGCTATGCTACATTGCTTATCTGGTAGCAGTGACTTCAGAGGTACTGCACTGAAGTATGCAAGAAGAAAATTTTGTCCTGAGTGCTTTCTCAGAATTTTGTGTAGGCCTCAGAAACATATAAAGCTGTCATTTACCCTTGTTTGGTACAACTCTCCACCTTTATTTTACAGAATTTACCTCATATGAATGAGAATCTAGTCAAGTACAGACTAATCCCAGTCTTGAACATGATGGCTGAAGAGTTGCCGGACTGGATTTTACATGGCTTATTCAAAAAAAAGGGTTTCACATTTTGTGACTCAAAAGTGCAATAGTTAGGGTGAGTTTCCCATTTTCTAAAAATAAACCTGGTAACACTTATATCAAAAACACTCCAAACAGAATCAATTTGCCTTCCTGCCTTAATCAAAATCCACCAGAGATGATTTTGTCAAATCTTACCAAGATCTTAGTGACTATAAAGAGCCAAAGGACAGCCAACAGGCCTGTCCCAGCCCCAGCCCCAGCCCCAGCCCCCGCCCCAGCCCCAGCCCCAGCCCCAGCCCCAGCCCCAGCCCCAGCCCCAGCCCCAGCCCCAGCCTCCTCCCTCTCTCTCTCTCTCTCTTGAGATACTTATATTCTCTTATCACATCCCCCCTCAGGTGCCTTTTCTTCAGGCTGAACAGGCCCAGCTCTCAGCCTTAAATGGGAACTCATAACACCAGCTGAGGGCCATGGTCCTTAAGCAGGCTATACAGCAATTCACCAAATGCCACAGAGCGAAGGTGAACTCCTAAAATAAAAAGTGCATGTGCATGTACATGCTTTCTGTTCATATCACTTTTTGAGAAAGCTCACAGCAATATTAAAAAAACCCTAAATTCAGCTCTTTTTCAAATTCAGTGAATTTGAAATTCAGTGGAGAGATCTGCTGTCCACTGAGTTGGCTGCATGCACTTTAGCAATGCACAGACTCTTGCCTCTGTATTTATTATGCCACAACAAATACAGCCTTCTGGTAAGCTCTAAGTTGCCCAATAAATGTGTATTTTAAACCATTATTGACAGAATCTTCATGGTGAAGAAGTTCTTCATCTATGCACACGTTTCAGCTCTCAGAAAATGCACAGCCATGGAAGACTGCCTTGACTTTCTCTTCCAATTCTGTGAAATAGTGATTCAGGAAGGACTACACTGACCTCAAAATTAAAACCAGAGGAGCGTTTCTAGTCTTCAAAATAAGCACACAATATCGACCACCAGAGGGTGCCACAGAATAGATTTGTTCGTCTACTTCCACCTGGGATGGCAAATTCTAGGGAAAACAGTCATCAGAATCCAAGGAGGACTGTGGGTTTGTGGAAGAATTTTACCTCTGCCCTTAATGAAATGCAACAAACAAATTAGAATTGTAAAATTAATGCATTTCCATGATGTATAGTATTAATATTTTACTGCATTCTAGTTTTACTCTAGCATATAGATCATAGTCTTTCCTCCAGAAAGAAGAAAAAAAAAAAACAAAAAATCTTTTCATGCTTTCATCATGCCTTTTAGGGAAAGGTTTAGATTACGGTCAAGACATGTAGGGTCAGGGTTAGAGTTAGAGATTAAGGTTTATGGTAGAGGATGGGTTTAGGGTTAAACGTGACATTTAAAATTAGGTTCAGATTAGGTTCAGAGTTAGGTACAGGGTGAACATTAGGCTTACGGTTGGTGAGGGTTAGTGTAACATATTTGAGGTTACAGTAGGCTAGGATTAGGTTTCTTGTTAGGGTTTGGAGGTTTAGACATTTTCGCTTAGGGTTTTGAAATCAAGAAATACATTATCACTCTGAAGTCCGAAGAACAAATAGTTTCTCCAGTGCAGTACTGTAATGCCCCTTCCTACTTGGGAAGTTCCTGGAGGGTTGTTAAAAGGTCATCACTAGTTTTGTGGTCTTGGGCTCCAGGGGAAGACATCAAGATGTGTACATCATTAAACAGGAGGCCGTGATCTTTAGCATGCTTCTTTGGAATCACTAGAACATTGTCCCATCTGTTGCCAGGCGTTACACCACTGAAGAAGCAAATGCTTTTCCAATAAAAATGCCAGGTGCAATAGAGTTTCACTCTCTCCCAGGAAAAGACCTGCTGGAGAGCAGCTCCACACAGAGGGACCCGGGAGTCCTGGTTGACACCCAATTCACCATGAGGCAGCAGTGCCCTCGTGGCCAATGGGATCCTGGCTGCAGCAGGAGGAGAGTTGCCAGCAGGTGCAGGGAGGGGATCCTGCCCCTCTGCTCAGCTCTGCTCAGCCCACACCTGCAGGCTGGGGAG